>JANZLE010000020.1:1263580-1275524 GCA_026413485.1 Osteogeneiosus militaris
AGTCAGCTGGGATAGGATCCAGCTTGCCTGCGACCCTGTAGAACAGGATAAAGCGGCTAGAGATAATGAGATGAGATCTTTTAGGGAGCACAACATATTAGGGAGGCTAAGCGCAGGGAAGGCTGCTCCGATATATCTCAGTTCTTTTCATCAGAAAAGCAGAGTCTCATTGAGAAGGTTACTACAGCTGAGGTGTATTTCACATCTTTTGTTGTTGAACATAATGTGCCATTCCATGTGTGTAGGCACACTGGCAAGTTATTTAGGAAAATGTTTCCAGACTCAGAAATAGCAAGAAATTATGCCTGCTCCTCCACTAAGACAGCAGCTCTGATGAACCTGGCACTGGAACCTGAATGTTCAGAGGATGTGTACAAATTAATCCGGACAGAAAAAAGGCCAGACAGTACTTTGGTTAATAAAAGCAATGACATCATGTGTGAGAGAGAATGTGCTATTTTAGTCAGGTACTACAGTGACGCACAGGATAAGGTGACAGTTGGATTTGTGGATATGCCAGTGTGCAATGATGCCAAAGCTGAAAATGTATTCAACTGCATTGTATCATCCACGCATGAAAAAGGCCTTGAATGGTCTAATTGCACAGGTTTCAGCAGTGACAACTGCAATGTTATGATTGGCAAAAACTACTCTGTCTTATCAAGAGTGAAAGCACAGGCCTCACATACGTATATACAGTGTTGGCTGTCCTAGTCACTTGGTTAACATATGTGCCAAAACTGCTGCTAAAGAGCTCTCAATGTCACCTGAAGAATTGCTAATTGACATCTACTACTACTTTGAGAAAAGTTCAAAAAGAAGAGAGGAACTTAAACAGTTTCAGAACTTCTGTAATGTAGCCCAGCAGAGAGTACAAAAGCACTGCCCTACACGATGGCTTTCTTTGGGAAAATGTTTGGACCATCTACTTAACCAATGGCCTGCCTTTACTTCTTATTTTGAATCACATAGTGAGAATCAGAAGTCCTGTGATATTCAGAAGAGGCTGACAGACCCAATTATGAAAATTTACACTTGCTTTCTCCACAATGTCACAGAGTGTTTTGACAAATTTAATTTGATTTTTCAAAACAAGGCACCCATAATTTTCAAATTAAACGACAGTGTTGAAGAGCTCCTGCATGACATAGCAAGCAGATTTATTGTGCCAAAGGTGTTGAGAGAACAGAAAGTGCAGGAGATAGATGTGAGTAACCCTGAAATCCACTGTGAAGATGAAGAGCTTTTTGTTGGGTTCTTGACAAGGAGGCACTTGCTAAGTGAGGAAGCCCTCCCCCCTTACAAGACAAAGCAATTCTTCAAAGATGCCAGAGCATTCTATGTCAGGAGCTTCCAAAAAGTAAAGGAAAAGTTCCCAATGAGAGACCAAATCTTGACAAATCTGTCAGTGGTTAATCCAGAGAGCCAAGATGATATGAAACCAGAGCAGATTTTGACTTTGGCTGAGAGATTCCCTAATGTGATGAAGGCAGATGCCAGAGAACAACTCCACTTGGAAGTCCTGGATTATACCTCTACCAATTTGGAAGCACTGGTCCCAAATTACAAGAATTTGTCAATCGATGAGTTCTGGGGGAAGCTGTCCAAGGTAAAATCAGTAAGCTCAGGGCAGGTCAGATTCAAGGAGCTCTGCCAGTTAATGAAGATGTTGTTGGTTCTGCCTAATTCCAATTGTGATGTGGAGAGAGCATTCAGTTTGGTGCGTCACATCAAAACTGAATTCAGGTGTCAGATGTCTCACCAAACTCTTGTGAACCTGATGTCCTGTAAAATCAACAAATTCATTGACACAGAGTGCTATGAGCTTGAAGTTTCAGGGAAATTGCTCAAGTCTGCAAAGCAAGCAGCATCAAAATACAATGAAACCCTGCAAAAGTCACATGAAAAGGAATCGGCCGACATTTAGGCTAAAAAACAGTGTTCTATTCATGTGAAGATAGGAAAGGAAATTTGATCCTAACATGGAAAAGACATGGAAGTAGGCCTACGTTCCAGCTATGTCCAACCTATGTAAATAGTTACTGAAAAAGTTGTGTTCTATTCATGTAAAAGCAAAAATGAAAGAAAATATCATAAGTGTTGTTTTATATGGCTTGCTCTGTAACATGCTAGCAGTTAATTAAAATTTGTTGAAGTTACACCACCCCCCTGTTATGTGCATATTTATTTTGTTATTTTTATTTTTATTTTTTTTTTTTGGGGGGGGGGGTCATGACACCTCCCTGAAATGAGTTTCTGCAGGTTGGGATGTCTGCAACACCCAAGCTACCAACTCGATTCACATTGCAACCACCACACAAGACCACAGAAAGCACCTGCAGTATCATCGTAACCAACAAGAAACATGATAGTAACCTAGTGGAATATCATAGCAACCACCCAGCAACACCCGAGCAACAAATTGGGACAGCATAGCAACCGCCTAGCAACAGCCGTATAACCAGCTGGAAAAACATTCCTAATAAGGTTGCCACCCTTCCCTGATATGCGGTTAGATTAACAGCCATGGCCTGAGGTTGGGCTGAAGTGCCCTTGAGCAAGGAACCGAACCCCCAACTGCTCCCCAGGCCCTGTAGCATACACACTAAAAACAGCTGGGTTATTTAATCTACTCAACCGCTGGGTTATGAAATGTTTAACCCATTATGGGTTATTTATATGGGTTTTGGGTTACTTTGGGTTATTTTTGTGCAACTCATGCGCTGGGTCAAAATCCATCAACCAAACATACATCAGGTTGACTCTGCAGCTGGGTTGTTTGCGTCTCCAACGTCATCACGTGGACAAACGCGCTCCACCAAACTAGAATCCACAGCCAGGCTACATCACCCTGAGGTAACGGCCACGCATATTAGCACCAGAGAACCTGACTGATCATCCTCTGGCGAGGCAAATCCATTTAAAAAGGTTTGTGCACACTACATGTCTAATTCACAATGTCTGTGTTGCGTTACTAATTAAAGTACTATGTTATCTTTATATTGTCCAGGCTAGTTGGTTGGTTTGGCTAATAACGTAGCAAAGTTACGTAGCTAGCCATTTAGCCGTTACCATGGAAGTAGTGGTCTGAGGATCTGAGGATAAAATCTGAGGATCATCTGAGGATAAAAAACCGTTAAGAAACATAGTACTAACAGTAGAAGATTGTGAATGCAGAGGAATCGTTTAGATCCCCTCTTTGTGCTATGACTTATTTCGAGGACGAGCCAAGTCGCCTTCACTGAGGAGACCGTCTCTCAACATTTCACAGTGAAAAGCCCTGTTTTTCCCCACCCCCTCTCAATGCTGGTTCCCTGCTCTGTCCATTCCCTTTTCGCGCCTCTCTACGCTAGTTCCCTACTCCGTCCATCCCCGTTTCCCGTCCCGCTTAACGGGGACGTGCACAACTTGACTGACCAAGCATAGTGAAAAGCGCATGACAAAGGTACCCGCCTCCATGTTGTGTTTGTAGAAGTCGCGCGGATAGTTTTAAACCATGGCGGACTGTCAAATCAACTTTGAAATCGCTTTGAATGATTCAATGTCAAGTTATACACGCTTTACGCACCAGGCGGAACTTTTAGTCTGTGTTCAAAGCGCGTGGCTTTGTTTCGGCGCATACAAGCAGGATTGCTAGTGTACACCGTTGGAAAAGCCAGACTATTGGCTCCGATTTGCTTATATCTGGTGGCTGTCGAAACATAAGGATTTCCCCGTCTTCCCCATAAAGGATTAACAAGCACGAACTTGCATGTCAGTCAGAATGAACCGGAAATGTTACGGGGCTGTTATGATTCACCTACAGTGCAATGTCTGTTTACAATGTCTGGAGTTTACATCAACATTGCGAGAAAAGTATGGACTTTAGAGAAAATGGACTTTGTATGTCATAACCGTAATGTAACACTGGCTCAAGTTTGCTTAGAGAGGAAACTTGTGAACACCCATTTGATTCGTGAATGGTCTCAAATGATTCTGGACAAGTTTGCGTTTGTAAGTTCAGATTTGCCTCTGCCACCACCATGGTTTATGTTGTGTTTTCTCTTTCCCATGGGACAAAGGACCCCTGAAGCCTGTCTGTCCTGCAGGATATAGGGCACGGAATCTGTGGCTGAACTAGTTGGTGAAAGTGGTGTGAAGGGGGTGTTGTTGCAGGCTATAAATTAGGCTAGATGGCATTTTGGATTTACCATGTCTAAAAAGTCACCTCAAAATTGACTATGCAGGAAAATATGAGAAAATACAAAATTTCCTGGGGGGGAGTAAGCTTAATGTCCTCTTCTTGGCCATTTGGGAAACTTGTCACCTTCAATTTCGGAGATTGGGGAGCTCAAAAAGTGATGAGTGGCTTGTGTAGGCCTATGTGCAGGCGAACTGAAAAAAAAAAAACTCCAGACAGAGCTGGAATGTTTTGTTGGATGTTACAGAGGACAAACAAGTTCTGAGAACACACACTTAAAGGTGGGGTAGGAGATCTTGAAGAAACGGTTCAGCAAGTGAGATTTTGAAAATACACATTCCCCGCCCTCCTCTCTCCGCTCCTCTCATTCGTAGCTAAGGTCACGTGACGTTGTATGTACTTCGCGCAGATGCACGTGCACCCTGAGGGCTCCATGCGGCAGTCAGCATCTCAAATGTGGTGCCTACTTAGGTTGCTGCCGACAATGATTGGTGACCTTATACCGATGGATAACAAGCATTGGGAACTCCTACTCCTCCTACTCTTGTGCATGGAGTTCATTTTTTCTCCTTCGCTTACTGTAGCAGCAACACTGTACTTAAGCAAAATCATTGAAGAGCATCACTCTCTCTTCCTGAACCTATATCCTCACCTACATTTACGGCCAAAGCATCACTTCATGCTCCATTACCCAGGAGTCATTCAAAAACTCGGACCGTTGAGGCAGTTCTGGGTAATGCGATTTGAAGCTCGACATGCATTTTTCAAACAGGTTAGCCATGTAACTTGCAACTTCAGAAACATTTGTAAAACCATGGCATTTCGCCATCAGATGATGCAGTGCTACCATTTCATGTGTGGAAATGTGTTGTGCCACAATACAGAAGTTGGTCCAGGGCACAGTACATTTCTGGCCAACATTAAGGGATTTAAAGAGATCCAAAGTGGTCTAGAAGGTATTCCTCTTTTTAGTGAACTGTATGTGCCAGCCTGGGTTATATTTAAGGGAACTGAATATAGAGCAGGCATGACTGTATTCCTGTCCTATGATCCATATGGAGAGCCTCAGTTTGGTCTCATACAATCAGTTTTACTACTGGAGCAAACGTCACATACACCAACAATAAAGCTTGTTGTAAAGAAGTGGGAAACACAGTGGTTTGACAGGCATTTATTTGCATACAGTGTGATTCCCACTCACGTTTTGGCAGCTGTAGATGTGAGAGAGCTGCTTGATCACCATCCCCTCCATGCAGCCAAGTCATACAGAGAGGATGATGACAGTTTATACATTTCCCTGCGCTGTAGACTTTTTTAGATACTAGTAGAGTAGAGAGTAGAGTAGGGTATTTTTATTAATCAGCTGACTGCCACCAGGTGTGTTTGTGTGTGGGTGTGTGGGTGTGTGGGGGTGTGTGTATGACACTTGCAAATAGTATTTTGACAGGTTTTTATATGTTGAAAAGGCCTTGCTTAACATTGTCCTTCATATTAGTTTAGTTATTACCCATACATGCTGCGTGGCAATTGCTTGAGGATGATCAGTATTTGACTACCGGGATGGCAAGAACTACTGGACTTCTGGGATGACATGATGTTATGGGACTACTGGGATGTTAATTAAATGACTACTGGGATGTGATAAGTTGTACTGTAAGTATTTTTGGTTTAATCACTTAATGTCTATATGCTCCATATACAGTCTGCGTCACTGCCACTGTTATGTTTTAGAAGTCACATTTTTTAAAGACACCTGCATGGTCCAAGAAAGCAAACTTGTCACCTTTTACACCTAAAAACAGGACACTTGTCACCTTGTTTACTATCTATCCAGGAGTTTACATACTGATGCACAACCAACTATTCCAGGTGGCCGCTACTATTTATTATATTAACCTGTTTTTTCTGTGTAGGTTGATTCTACTGTTGTACCTGCTATCCCAGCTACAAGCTCTGATGCCACATCAACTTCCACGCCTACAACCCCCATGGAGGAACAAGCAGCAGTTGTGGTACCAGTGAATCAGCTGATACAGACGATACACATCATTCCACAGTTTGTAAGTTCCACATTTAAGACTTGGGTGTCACTTTATTTAATCAATACTAGGCTGGGTAATTAATCAAACCAAAATCTAGAAACTAAACTGAATTTATCTTGTGTATGTTGATTGATCAAGATTATTTTTTTCTTTAATCAGCAAGTCCACCTGGATAAGAAATAGTAATTTTCTTATTATCAAATACATTTATTTGATTAGCCTTTTAAGTCCCCTGCTTGTTTTGCAGGGGTTCATATCTTCACTAAAAATAGCTGATGTTAATTCACGATGCATTGCATTTCAATTCTTTTGAGCTTTTAGATCAGGTAATTTCTAATTTCTTAAGACCTATGTATGAGTAAAAACTCTCTACAAGCTCACACTATTATTGACTTGAATTCATATCATCCTTCCATAAATAAATAAATAAAATCTTCAATGTTGTCTCTTGCAATTTCTTCAGGATGTTCGGCAGATTCTTACAGGCTTACGTGATGGCAAGCAAATTGTTGAGAGCCTTGATGATGATAATGTCATCACAACTAGCCAGAGATGTCTCCTCGTCCGTATCCTGGTGTCGCACCTCATTGAGAAGTTTGGAGAGAAGTACTTAAACATATATATTTTTTAATTTATTGTTTTATGTTGAATAGGGTTCCTGTTAAATATGGCAACATTCTCATTTGAAAAATAACATGTAGTTTTTGAGGTCTGACATTGACCTAGATTTGCTAGGAAGAACCAACACCTTGGCGACTTTTCCAACTGCTATAGCTATTTTCTTGGGATATGACATGTTTCAGCATTATTTTAAAGGAGTAGTTTGAATTTCAGGACATAAAGAAAGATGTGTGAAATTCTCACTGTCAATATAGTTGATGCGAAGGTATTAATTAATAACCTGAGTCCTTTGTTCAAAGTTTTGATTTGGCTGGTTTACATTTACTCCACAAAACTTGGATTTGTATTGTTGACTTATTTTTTTCTTAAAAATGCTGTCAATAGGCATACTTTCATGTTTTTGCTATGCAACTTATCAATGTGCCTCTACTGTTGCCTGCCTGTGGGTGACCGCAGCGGTGCAACCTGTCCTTATGCAAGCTTTTGCATGTACATCGCATTGATGAAAGTTGCACAGAAAATAGTGCCCAGTTGATGGACACAGCGGTTTTATAAAAGAAATAAATCAACATTACAACCACAATTAGTTTTGTGGAGTAATGTTTTTTTAAATTTATTTGTTCCAGCCAACTCACAGGAACTATTTGATATGAATCATAACCAAAAACTCTCAGGTTCAAAGTTTTGAACACGAGAGTTTTGGGTTATAAAGTAATCCCTTCGCATTGCTAATATTAAATGTAAGTATTTCATACACGTTTACGTCCTACAATCCAAACCATCCATGTAAATCTACTTTTCACTTTTTACCTGTGTGATGTGTTTTTTTCTGTTTTACAGTCCTACGACAGAGACCAAAAAGGCCCTGGCGTTGGGTTTGGTTCAGTCATTTCCCAGTTTGAAAGACTCATCAAGCAGTGGCAGTGTGAGTGTTTTTTGTTAAAGGTCATTGAGAAATTTATTTGGGGGTGTCATGATTCTCAAACGGATTCAATTTTATTTTTTACGGTCACAATACAATTCGATTTTCAATTTAAACTTCACCTAGTTAACTGGAGTCAGCCGAGGGCTCTAAACTAGGCCCCCTTCTGTTTGTGTTAAATTTCCAATGTAGATCACACAAGGGTTTGCACATGTGCAATCACTGTCTAAATTAATTTTAAAAAATCCTTTAAAAGTCTTTGATAAAAAATTGGGAACTTGAGACCTGACATTGTCTTACATTTGGCTAAAACAGTCAGTTAACAGACACTCCTCCCAGAAATGCTTCCATGCTGTTCGATGCCTGGTGTTATGCACTAAGCAACAGGAAGAATAATTTTGTCTACCTCTCTGAGGCCAGACAGATGTACAGACAAACCCTGTTCTCATTGTAGCCTACACTGTCAATCTGTCTATCAAAACCTCATCTCTATTTATCAAAGATTTTGATTTCTTGGCAGGAAATATGGTACACCCCAGGACGGAACCACCGGCCAGCCACTGGATTCTTGGAGGAAAGGCTACGCAATATCAGGAAAAGGCTGAGATCAACCTGCAGGTTGCAGAGCGCGGCACAGACACCGTCCCAAATGCCAGGAGGTAGTGCTCTCGCGAGGGCTCTCATACCAGGTAATTATTAAGCTTAAAAATTATTTGATGAAGCAAAACATCTATATTTTAGTGACAGACAACATTCTTGTGTTCTTTTTTACAGAATGTAACTTATCAGATGAACGTGCGTCACAGCTTAAGGAATGGTTGAGAAACAATTCACAGCCCCTCAGCCAGGTAGAGACCTACATGAAGGACACAGCAGTCTACAGGGCCAAGTGCATTAGGGACAACAATTGGACCATCAATCAGATCCTCGAAGAGTTCCCTCACCTAATGACCAAAGGCATGGTAAGTTTAGGGAAATATGATCTCACATACGATGAGGATGCATTGTTTATAAGGTGTGCCACATTGAATTTGTTTTAAAGATGTGTTTTCCATTTTATAGATTGCACAGGACTTTCTTGTCCTGCATGGGGACGCTTCATCAAAGTTGTTTGAAACGTGGCTACCCATTTATGCTGAGAAGATCCTGCACCTGGCAAGACGGGAGGGGAAGCTGACATTGCCCCTGGATGGATTAACACCAGGTAATATATTCTTGTTTGCAAACCTTGCGAATGTCAATGTTGTTTTTTGTCAGTGTAAGGTTTCCCCCGCGAGTCCAGTGTTGCTCACTAGGCTACGTTTGACCAACCAGGGTAGAAAGCTCACAACAAGATGGCTAGCCTAAATAGTTCTACCTAGTTCTCTGACAGGCTGTTCCACAACTGAGGGCCATAATGGCTGAATGCAGGTCTTGTTCCACGCCGTTCCCTGTCTCTTCTCCAACTCTGGTCAGGTTTGAAGTTAAAATGGTTCTTTCTCAAAGGCTGTCAGTTGATTCTCCCACTCGGGGCAAGAGCCCACACCGCAGTGACAGTCTGTCTGGGGCTTTGGCAAGCGCACCACACACTCCCAGGTGCTTCTGGGGTGTTTCTCTTCTTTTCAGTCCCCTTAAAAAAACCATTGGGCACACCCCTTCCTCTGAGAGCCCCACCTTGAGATCTCTGCCAGCTTCCGGCCCAGTAGTGGGATTAACTACACTACAAACTAACCAGCTGCAGGGTGGAAATTAGCTGCATGTAACAATTTTATTTTAGTTGGACACAACAAAATCACAGCTATGCCATTCCACATTGTACCTATAATGTCTTCCTACAGATGCAGTTGGGGAACTGGCCCTGAGGCAGCTGCCAGCATTGCTTCCACCAACTGCTTACAAAGTTGGCCGTGGCCGTGGTGCAAAAATGGTTCGCCACACTTTGAATGAATGCAGCTTGGCCTTCATCGACCATAAGCCTGTAAGTTCTCCAGCACATTTAAAGGGGAACTTTATTCATTTTACTAACATATACCTGTTATTCCTGGGCTCATTAATGTGTGCGCGCATTCAAACACACACACACACACACACACACACACACACACACACACACACACACACACACACACATATCCAGGTTTGTTTTACTATACTTGTGGGGATAGGCATCAAAAATAGCTTGACAATAATTGTAAAACAGCTTATCTACAAGCTTACAAAGTGTCACTATCTAACCATCCTGGGCTTCTAGAACACCTCAGCAGTACCACACCACACTGATGCAGTTATTTGTTCTTAACGGGCACCTATCTGACCACCTAACCTGGCTGCCTAACAGTTCATCATCGCATTAACAGTGATGGTGGCCGTCTGCATAGCTTTATCACTAGAGAATATTAGTTGTGTGTACTGTGTGTGTGCGCGTGTGTGTGCCTGTGTGTTTGCGCGTGTGTGTGCGCGTGTGTGTGCGCGTGTGTGTGCCTGTGTGTGTGCCTGTGTGTGTGACTGTGTGTGTGTGCGTTGCTGTTGTTGTTGTTGGTGGTGGACAGGGTTGGTTCTGTTGTTGGACCAAGTCACGTGGTTAAAGACCTCACCCACTCACCTCTCACTTGCTCTCTTGCATTCTTTCTGTTTCTTTTTTAGCCTGGAACAAACATGGTGGAGTACCTCCATGAGGCCAAGGCATCCAGGCCGTACCCACATGTCTTGATACTGGCAAATGACAAGAACAATCCATCTCAAGCCTTTGCAATCGTCGCTGGACAGGCTTTGGAGCAAGACGCACTGCTTCAGGCTGTCGATGTCTGCTTCAAGGCATTCTACATATTGGACATTCAATACCCAAATGAGTGCAAACATGTGTGGGAATTCCTACAGACAGGCATCTATGAAATTCCCGGAGGGGAGTCCAAACTGGTACGCTTTCTGCAAAGTAGGATACTTGCTGTTTCTCTCTGACTGACACACACACACACACACACACACCTCTCTCTCATGCACACAGAGGCAAGGTTGTCTCTCCCTCCCTTCACACACACTTCTCTCTGTCCATCTCAAACACGTGTGCTCGTTCACACACAATGCTCATCCCTCATCAAGAGTATTTTTTAGATGTTAATGAAATGTTTTAAGCCTGCTGTTCACTTTTCTATGAAGATGTTTATGAAATGTTAAGCCTGCTGTTGTTGCTAGGCTCCTTACGCACCTTTTGTAATACAGTTATTTAAGCCTTTTTATGAAAATAAATGTGTATTTTGGAAATACATTTACCGTGAGCAGTCATTTTATTTTTAAGCGGGTCTTCGGGAATCGTGAATCGAGTTTTTTTTATGAAAAAATCGGAGGGTTTTTTTGGGGGGTGAATCACCCAGCCCTACTGGTGCTATATCAGATTTCCATGTCAATGACAGAAATGGTTGTAGACAAAGTACTCTGTGTCTGTATGCTGGCCTTGACCCCCTTTTTAGCAGGATTTTTTTTTTAGCACTTCATTGAACTACCACATGGTGGCGCTATGTCAGATTTCCATTTCAATTACATAGGAATGTTTGTGAACAAAATATACGGTATCTTTATCTGTATGCTGACCCCAAGAATTTTTCCCAAGATTCCAGTATTGTTTAAGTGTTTATTGCATAATATATGCTTTGCATGACCAAATCTAGCATGTATTTTGTTGTAGGTTTGCATTTTGTTGTAGGTAGCATTTTGTTGTAGGTTTGTAGTTGGAACATTTTTATAGATATGGGTAGTGTATTGCAATTTATTTGGATGAACAAATATATGTAGTTGAAACAACACAGAATTGTAATTAATTTGACCCAGCATTTGGGTAGAACATATAACAAATATGTGTGGTTGAATTTACCCAGATTTACAGTTAATTTGACCCAGCATGTGGGTAGAATATTTAACAAATATGTGTGGTTGAATTTACCCAGATTTGCAGTTAATTTGACCCAGCATTTGGGTAGAATATTTAACTCACCTGTTGGGTTAAAATGGACCAACCCATCTTGCTGGGGTAAATTAACTACTGCTGGGCTGGTGCTATATTGACCCAGCAGTTGAGTTATAAAACAGCCCAAATTGGGTTATTTTTAACCCAACAGTTTTTAGTGTGTGTGTTATATTTATTGTAGTTGTATCTATTTTGTATCTCAGACTTAAATATTTTTGTAAAACAAGTGTTTTTCTATA
>JANZLE010000020.1:2112246-2130913 GCA_026413485.1 Osteogeneiosus militaris
TTGGGGAGGCACCTGTCCAATTGCACATTTCTTCAAGTTTGCTGAGAGCCCCGCACACCTCAGTGCCCTTGAATGTTGTAAATGCTGCCACCAAAAATAAATAATATCATCTAAATAAATAATATAAACCATAAATAAAAACCATAAATAATATCATCTAAATAGGCAGTGGCATATGCATTGTGGGGACAAGAGGATTTGATCCAAGAGATGCTTAAAAATCACTGGAGCCACAAACAACCCAAACTGAAGGGTGACAAATTGGTGTAAACCAAATGGAGTGGAAAAGGCAGTTCTTTCCCAGGATAATGAAGTCAAGGGGATATGCGGATATCATTGTGTCAAATCCAGTGTTGAATAAAAGTGAGCTGTACCTAACTGATCGAGCAGTTCAAAATGTGAGTCATCGGATATGCATCAAATTTAGACACCACATTGACTTTTCTAGAGTCCACACAGAACTGGACCATCCTGTTGGTCTTAGGAACTAAGATCACTGGGCTGCTCCAGTCACTGTGTGACTCCTCAATTACTCCCATGGCAAGCATTGCTTTGAGCTCATCCTGAAACACATTTTTCTTGTGCTCAGGAAGCCGATACAGGTGGCTGTGCACCACCACGCCTGGGGGAGTTTCAATGTGGTGCTCTATGAGGTCAGTGCAACCAGGGAGGGGCAAAAACACATTGCAGAATTCCTCCTACAACATGTGCTCTCTGAGATCGTGAGAGTTGGTCTCCACAGGGGATCAGGGTGAATTTAGCTACACCTTTAAGACTTACCTCTGAGCTCAGCTCTGCCCTCTCAGGAAATACTGTCACAAAAACCATAGGAACCTCTTTTCTCCCTCTTGTTTCAGGAGATTGGGGTGGTACATTTTATATGCATTGCCCCTATCTGTGTGTCTGACCTCAAAGTCAACTTCCCCAACTTGCTGTGTGGACTCACTGGACCCTTGTCACTTTGTGAATAATTTTGAGCTCAACGTGGGCAGGAAAATGAGTATTTTATGTTCTGGTGCAAAATCCCTTAACTGTGTTTTTCTGTTGTACAGGAGAGACTGACGTCCTTGCACCTGTAGCAAATTCTCCTGGGTTATCTGATTCAGTGCGTGGAGTTTTGCTCTCAGGTCAAGAATGTATTTAATTTCATTTATGCTTTGTGAAGGTCCCTCCTTCCAGTTTTCTTTAATGATGTCCAAGATGCCAGGGTGCTTGCACCCAATCAACAATTCAAATGAGGAAAACCAAGTGGAGGCATTTGGGACCTTGGGACCTAAGGTCTAACCACTTATCCCACTTTCTAGCATCTCTGTGATTGAACTTACAAATCATGGTTTTTAAGTGTTTGATTCAGTCGTTTGATCAGCCCATCCATTTGCAGATGTTAAACACTGATATGAATTGCTTAAATTCTCAATAATTCATACAGTTTGCATAGTGTGTGTGATATAAAAGTAGTGCTTTGATCAGTCAGAATTTCTTTCAGAATCCAGACTTGGGGGATAATATGGAAGAGTGCCTCTGCATCACTATGTGCAGAGATATTGAAGATTAGATTAGACTAGATTAGATTAGATAAAACTTTAAGAGTCACTGCTCTTCAATATCTCTGCACACAGTGCTACGGAGGCACTCTTCCACATTATCCCCCAATGGGGTGCCATGATGTCCTGTTGAGAGGCTGTGTTGAGGGTGAGGTTGTTGTCCTCACACCATGACAACCAGACTGGCCACCTCTCTCCTGTAGGCCATTTCATTTCATTTGGCAAATTTATTCATTTCACCAGTGATGCATCCTATCACTGCGGTGTTGTCTATGAACTTCAGGATGATGATGTCCTTTGTGGGAGGCGACACAGTCATGGGTGACAGGGTGTAGAGGATGGGGCTGAGGACGCATCCCTGTGGGGTTCCAATGTTTGTGATGATGGTGGTTGAATTCCTATTACCAATCCTGACTGTCTGGGGCCTGCCAGTCAGGAAGTCAAGGAGCCAGTCACAGAGGGTGGGGTTCAAACCAAGTGTGGACAATTTATGGGTGAGTTTGTGGGGGATGACCATGTTGAAGGCAAAGCTGTAGTCAACAAAGAGCATCCTGATGTAAGAATCTTTGTTTTCCAGGTGGGAGAGGGCATAATGGAGGCCAGCAGTGGTGGCATCTGAGGTGGACCTGTTGGGCCTGTAGGCATACTGCAGGGGGTCCAGGGTTTCCGGTATGCTGTTCTGAATGTGGGCCAGTACCACTCTCTCAAAGCACTTTGAGATGATTGGAGTGAGTGCTATTGGCCTGTAATCATTCAGGTAGGTGGGTGGGCTCTTCTTGAGAAGAGGGACAATGGTTGTGGTCTTGAAGCAGGAGGGAATGGTGCTCTGGCTGAGGGAAAGTTTGAAGATAGCAGTGAAAACATCACCCAGCTCATTGGCACATACTCTGAGGGCCCACCCAGGGATGTTGTCTGGTCCTGCTGCCTTCCTGGGGTTGATCTTCCTGAGAGCTTTTTGTACCTGGCCTGATGAGACTGTTGGTGCGGGGAAGGGGGGTTGAGTGGTCCAGGTGTGTGTGTGCCTCCTCTCCATGTTGTAGCTTGAGGTCTCAAAGCAGGTGTAGAAAGTGTTTAGGTCATCCAGCAGGCTGTCTGTGAAGCTGATGGTGCTGGTGGTAGTCCTGTAGTCTGTGATGTGCTGTAGGCCTTGCCACATCTGCCTGGGGTCAGCAGTAGAATAGAAGCCATCTAGCTTCTCTCTGTACTGCCTCTTGGCTGCTGTAATGGCTTTCCTTAGTCCATACTTTGCTGCTTTGTACATTTCATTACCTGATCTAAATGCAAGAAAGTGAGCATACAGCATGCATCGTACCTGACTGTTTACCCAGGGATTTTGGTTGGGGAACTTCCTGATCTGAATGGTGGGCATGATGTTGCAGACACTTGTGCTGATGTACCCAGTCACATACTCAGCAGAGTCCTCCAAGGTGGCTGCAGCTTTAAACACATCCCAGTCTGTCCAAGCAAAACAGTCCTGAGGGTGCTCTCAGTCTCTGGGCTCCAGAGTCTGACTTATTTTGTGACAGGGTTTGTTTTTTTAGTCTTTGTCTGTAGGCCAGATACAGGAACAAAGAAATGTGGTCTAAGTGTCCAAATTGGGGGTGAGGTGCAGCCCTGTATGCACTGCGTATGTTGCTGTAAACATGGTCCAGTGTGTTCTTATCCTGGGTGGGGATGTCCACATGTTGATGATATTTAGGAAATACAGTCTGTAAATTGCATTGATTAAAGTCACTGGCGATGATAAAAACAGTGTCGGGATGAGCCGTCTCTAACACGCTGATGTCGTCATGGAGCTTGCTGAGTGCTGCCATAGAGTTAGCTCATGGGAGGATGTAAACAGTGGCCAAAACCACAGCAGTGAATTCCCTCGGTAGATAATGGGGTGGCATTTCAGCAATAACAGCTCTATATCTGGCGAACAGTGCTTATAGACAGTTTGTATATCTCCACACTAAGAGTTGTTAATACACACACACACCTCCCCCTTTAGCCTTACCTTACCAGAGGCTGTGGTTCAGTCTCCTTGGTGTACAGTGTTCTGTAATGGAATGTTAATTCTAGGTGATCTTGTACCACGGACCCATTTGGGAGGTACGCTATTTTTCTGGTACAGGCTTCTAAGTAAATGGTCAACCCAATACCGTCTCTGTCTTCTTTTAGTCGTAAGAAATAGAACCCAGTAGGAAACAATAATGTAACATGGTGTCAGATTAGTGGTAGTTAATGTGGCTTAAACCGAAGCAGTGACAACGAAAAAAGAAGGAAGGACGACGAGGGGAAAATGAGTGAGGAAAACTGACCAGCGCAGAAACAGGTGCAGTTAGCTCAGGCACAGCTACCTGAGTATTTCCCACCAACTAAGTTTGACTTCTCAAACCCCAACGAGTGGCCGAGATGGATTAGGCAGTTTGAATGCTACAGAATAGCATCAGGGCTCGACAAACATTCATAGGAGTTTCAAGTCAATGCTTTTATGTATTTGCCGGGGGATGAGGCTGAAGATATTTTCAATGTACTGCCGCTGACAGAAGTACAAAAGACATTGTACGCAGCAGTCATTGTGGCGTTTGAAAAACACTGCATC
Organism: Osteogeneiosus militaris; assembly: GCA_026413485.1. NCBI lineage: Eukaryota > Metazoa > Chordata > Actinopteri > Siluriformes > Ariidae > Osteogeneiosus > Osteogeneiosus militaris. Next base: position 2,116,378 of record JANZLE010000020.1, read on the forward strand.
AGCAAACGGAATGTGATATACAAAAGAGCCTGCTTCAATCGTCGGAACCAGCAACTAGGTGAGAGTGTGGAGTCTTTTATTACTGCGATGCATGCGTTAGCTGAACATTGTGAGTTTGGAGGTCTGAGAGAGGAGTTAATAAGGTACAGAATAATGGTGGGAATTCAAGATGCGAAGCTGTCTAAAAGTTTACAGTTAAATGCAGAACTCACCCTAGCAAAAGCCATAACCCGAGTCAGAAAAAGTGCGGCAGTGAAGAAACAACAGCTGGTGCTGAGGGGGATTGAGCAAACAGCAGGACAGGTGGAAGCCATCACAAAGAAACCACAGAAAGGATGTAAAGTTGTATATGAGAAAACAGACAATCAGACAACAGGATGTGGCAAATGTGGGAATGTAAAAAATCATCTCTGGAAAGAATGCCCTGCTCGTGATGCAGAATGTAGAAAATGCCACAAAAAGGGACATTACGCTAAAAAATGCAGGTCAGCCAAAAGTGTGCACAACATCACACAGGATTACACGAGAGGTGAGGAGGAGGAATTCACTTTCTTGGGAGAAGTGAAGTCAAGAGGAGAGGATGAATGGGTCAGAGTGTTGCTGTTAAATGGGGAGGTGACGGCATTCAAGCTGGATATGGGGGCTGCAGTCACTGCGATTCCCAGTAGCACCTACTCCAGCAGAATCCACGGGGGCACTGAAACAGTCACGGAAAGTGCTATACGGCCCAGGGCACCACAGACTTAAGGTTGAGGGTGTTTTAAAGGGAACCTGTCATTGAAAATCAGAACAACTAAACAGGATATTTATGTTGTCAATGAACTGTCCAAGCCTCTGTTAGGCCTCCCAGCAATCATGGCCCTCAACCTGGTGCAGCACGTCCATGCAGTGGAAGCACAGCAGAAGGACTTCAAGGCGCTGGTCCCCACTGTGTTCACCAGGCTAGGGAAATTAAAGGAACCCTACACAATTGCCCTGGATCAGAAGCCATCCCATATGCGTGGTCTTCTCCACGGCACGTGCCTCTCCCCCTCCGCGACAAAATAAGAATTGAACTGGACCGTATGGCCAGCATGGGTGTCATCTCCAGGGTGACAAAACCCACACCCTGGTGCACAGGGATGGTCATAGTGCCGAAACCCAATGGCAAGATACGGCTGTGTGTGGACCTAACTCAACTAAACAAGTGGGTTTTGAGGGAACAACACATCCTCCCAGTCATAGATCACACCTTGGGCATGCTAGCGGGGGCGAAAGCATTCACAAAGCTGGATGCCACCTCTGGCTTCTGGCAAATCCTGCTGGCAGAGGAAAGTAAGCTGTTGACGACCTTCATCACCCCGTTCGGGCGATATGCCTTCAACCGCTTGCCATTCAGGATTTCCTCTGCACCCGAACACTTTCAGCGGCGTATGGTTCAGATGCTGGAGGGGTGTGCAGGTGCAGTGTGTCACACCGATGACATTCTGGTGTATGGTGAGAGCAAGGCCCAGCATGATGAAAGACTTTGTCACGTCCTAAAGAAACTCCAGGAGGAGGGACTGACATTGAATGGGGAGAAATGTGAGTTTGGCAAAAACTGCATTATGTTCCTGGGCCACCGGGTCTCCATGGACGGCGTGACACCGGACCCCGAGATCAAAGCCATACAAGAGATGCCAGCACCAACGGATGTTGAAGCAGTGAAAAGACTCATGGGCATGGCAAACTATCTCAGCAAGTGCCTGCCACACCTCGCATCGTACACATGCCCAATCAAAGATCTGCTGTGTGGGAAGAATGAGTGGTGCTGGGGAGTGCCACAGAAGGAAGTGTAACGGGTACCGTGGCAATGGCACCGTGGTTGACAGATTGACTCCTGTCACACTGAGATGCAGGAGAGGAACGAGGACACAGTGCGTTAGTTTCGCAGGTCTTGCAGTAATTTATTAATAAACATATTCTCTTTTCAAATACACTCTTGTGTTTAGACTCTTTTTATGTTTCACATAGTACTTATTAAATGTCCTTTTAGGATTGTCCATGAATTTCAGTGTCCATGTCAAAACAAAGCTCTTGGTATCATGTCCATACAAAACTCAAAATACTCTTCCAATACAAAATCACTATCAAAATACATCACCTAATACATGTTCACTTACTCTTCATGTTAGTATTTTTAGCTATTTATCAAATATGAAATGCATAGACAATGGTAGTATTAACCAGCTTAATGTTGAAGTTACTTATAAACATCTATTTAAAGGGTTTTACCTCATATTGAATCAATACTGTACTGCATTTCCCCATAGAACTCATTAAGTGCTTAAAGTAAACAAAACTCGTTTTAAACCATCACCTTTTTTTCCTTCTGAACCTTCTTATCAAAACTCGTTCGAAAACTAATGGTTGGGACCTTCTAGTCAGCAAAATAAACAATACACATCAACATTGTATACTTATAAAACATTACCCAAGTGTACATTCACGTGGGGCAAGTGTGTGAATTAACCCAGCTTGGTTTCTAGTACCATGCTCCGCGTGCGTGATCACGGCCATGCTAATTTGGCTAGGCTTTGCCTTCGACATCCAAACTTACTTCAAACAAAAATACAGAAAGGCTCCAGTGAAAGTTACATGAATAAAACAGTTGCATATCACCCCAGACGCATTTTAACACGGTTAGTTCCCAATTTCAAGGCATATTTGCACATTTACTGACCTGAGATGCAGGAGAGGAACGAGGACACAGCGCGTTAGTTTCGCAGGTCTTGCAGTAATGAAGCAAGAAACAATGCAGGTCACTAAAACTCGCCACCCGCCCTCTGCTGGCCCGGTGTAAACATTACAGCATACACATGAATTTAGAAACCATACCAATGCCAAAAGGGAATGCAAAAACTCGTGGGGGTACCTTTCAAAATAAAATACAAATATCAGTTGTAGTCAAAATAAAAGACAATAATTCTTTCTCACACTTATATTCAAAAACACAAAAGTGACCCTTTTGTGGTCGTCACACACTCCCCGACAAAAAGAAATGGGTCCCACCATTTTCTTCTCAACTACTCTCAACTAATGTTCTTTTTTTCCCCTAACAGGTGACAGGAACTGGTAAGATGTATGAAGGGGGTGGAGGTAAGTGGTAAGGCATGTATGTAAAGGGGGGATAGAGAGCGAAATAGGGGTTAAAGGGATATGTTGGTGTTGTGTATGGAATGCTCGAGTGTAAGGGTTGTGTGGTGTGAGGTGTAGTGTAAGCAGGTGAGTATAGGTTTGTGTTTGCCAAGTTAACTCTAGCTTGTGTTGTCAGCGTGGGCTGACCAAGTCTCTCATATGTAAAGATTTGTCTCGGCTGTCGGTCCCGACTTGACCTCCTGACCTCTGTCGGACGGTCTGGCATTGCATTTACAACAGGCTGTTCCACTTGGATGGGCTCTGGAGCCTCGTCATATCCATCTTGCTCCTCAGGTCCCACTTCAACCGGCTGGACTTCATCCTGTTCACGTTCTCCTCGCTCTATTTCTCTTTCAGGTACCGGATCCACTTCAGGTAAGTAGTCTGTGTTTGTTCTCACCTCTTCTCTTACAGGTACTGGGACTGGGCGACCCACAGGGATGGCTGGTCGTTGTGGTGGGACTACAGGGGGTACCTCCTGTATCCTCTCAGCTGGTATCCTCAGCCAGTAACGAGGACCATCAGAGTCCGAGTTAGAGTCTGACTCTGCTTCTTCTGGTGGGTCTACACGCTCTGGGGTTGTACGTCGGGTCTGGCGCTTACTTTTCTGTGGTCTCTTCTCAGGAGCAGCCTGACATGGAGGTTCTTCAACTGGAAGGTCATTCACGAGTAAGAGCAGATTGCGATGTAGTGTTCTTGTCTTCTTCTGGTCCCCAGACTCAGGATACACTACGTACACAGGGTTATCAGCAAACTGTTCCTTCATGACATAGATGGCCTTCTCCCAGTATGACCGTAGTTTTCCTGGTCCACCACGCTCACTGAGGTTCCTGACTAAGACTCTATCGCCAGGCTGTAGTACCACTCCTCTTGCTCTCTTGTCGTAGAGGACTTTGCCTTTGGCGCTGGCCTGCTTGCTATTCTCACTGGCAATTCGATAGGCTTCAGACATCTGCTTTGCCCACTTCTTTGCGTATCCCTTTGGCGAGTCTGGCCCTGTGTCTTCAAGCAACCCGAACAGCAAATCAATGGGGAGACGAGGATGACGGCCATAAAGGAGAAAGAAGGGCGAGAAGCCTGTCGACTCGTGTCGAGTACAGTTGTACGCATGCACAACTCTCGGGATCTGATCTTTCCATCGCTCTCTCTCTTTGTCAGACAATGTTCTCAACATCTGCAGTATCGTCCGATTAAACCGTTCCGCAGGGTTCCCCTGGGGGTGGTACGGCGATGTTCTTGAATGGCGAATGCCTGACAGCTGCTGGAGTGTACGGAACAGTTCATTCTCAAATTCGCAGCCTTGGTTGTGGTGCAACTTTGAAGGATATCCAAAGCGGAGGACGAAGTCATTAAAGATGCGCTCAGCCGCTGTCTTTCCACTCTTATTCTTTGTCGGATAAGCTTGAGCGAACCTTGTAAAATGATCAACAACCACTAGGACATATTCATAGCCACCACGGCTGGTTTCCAGATGCAAGTAGTCGATACACACCAACTCTAGTGGTGAGCTTGATGTGATACTACCCATCGGGGCACGAACATGAGTAACCGGCTTCTTTGACTTAATGCATGGACATCTCTTGGTGATATGGTCTTCGATCTCTTTTGCCATGAATGGCCAATAGAATCTCTCTCTGGCCAGGTTCAGGACCCTTTCTGTGCCAACGTGAGCCATGTCATTGTGGAGTTTCTTCAAGACAAGATCTCTGTACTTGGCAGGGAGTACCAACTGCTTTCTGCCATTGGCACGCCTGTACAGGAGACCATTCTCCAAGACAAGCTTTCCCCATTCGTGGAAGAGCCTTTTAGTAGCTCCACTAGCAGCTTTCCGTATCTCATCAGTCAAAGGTGTTCCTGCCTCTTTCAACCTAATCAGCTCACTGATGGCTTCATCTGCACGTTGCGCTTCCACAAGCTCATCATGACTGATCGCATTCAAGTGATCGAAGGGAGGAGACGGGTCGGCTTGGGAGGAGATGTTTAGGGCTGCCACCCATGCTACATCTTTCTGCTTGGCTACTTTACTCCCATCCCATACAGCGCGAACCACGTCCTGAGAACACTCTTTGGTACAGGACTCTGTATAGGCTTCAATGTCTAAAGGTAGACGTGACAGTGTGTCAGCATCTATGTTAGACTTTCCAGGTCTGTACTTTATGTCAAATCTGAAGTCTGAGAGTTCCCCAACCCACCGATGGCCTACAGCGTTAAGCTTTGCTGTGGTCATAACATAGGTAAGTGGATTGTTGTCTGTATATATCGTGAAGTGAGGGGCGTAAAAGAGATAATCTCTGAATTTTTCACACACAGCCCACTTCAGGGCAAGGAATTCTAGCTTTCCACTGTGCAGATGGTAGTTCCGCTCAGCTGCAGTTAAGGTCCTAGACCCATACCCAATGACTCTCAACTTGCCATCCTGGTGTTGATAAAGGATTGCGCCTAGCCCCTGGTCTGAAGCATCCGTGTGTAATATGAACGGCGAGTTGAAGTTGGGGTACGCCAACACAGGGGGGCTAACAAGGAGAGAAACAAGTCAGTCAAGGGCTTGCTGGTGTTCAGCGGTCCACTCCACAGGTGTTCTGGATGGTAGTTGTGGACCTTTGCCTTTACCATGCTCTACAGCGGCTTTACCTGGCTTGACTTGTAGTAGCTCATAGATGGGCTTTGCTATCCTGGAAAAGTCCTGGGTGTAGGAGCGGTAATAGCCCAGGAAGCCTGTGAGCTTTCTCACATCTCCGACTGTCTGTGGTGTCCTGCTGGCCAACGATCTCACTGCATCCAGGTCTTTGGGATCAATTCTCACTCCTTGAGCTGACACAAGTCGACCGACGTATCTGACTTCTCTTTGAAACAGCTCACACTTTTCAGGTCTTAGCTTCACTCCGTGTCTCTGAAGTGCTTTAAGTACTTTGCGGACCCCTTCCACATGCTCGTCAAAGGTCCTCGCATAGCACAACACGTCATCAAGGTACGGGAGGCAGCAGTCATCTCTCAAGGGACCCAGCATCTCTTCCATACTCCGCTGGAAAGCTGCAGGGGCGTTTGAGAGGCCAAACGGGATACGGACCCATTCATACAGCCCCCAGGGGGTAATGAAAGCGGTGAGGTGTTGAGAGTCTTTGGCAACAAACCCTTGATGGTAGGCTTTCCCTTGGTCGAGAATGCTGAACCAGGAATAGCCACCAAGCGTATCAGTCAGATCTTGTATCCTAGGTAAGGGATGTCGATCAGGGATGGTTTTCTGATTCAAGAGGCGATAATCTATGCAGAGGCGGAGCGTGCCATCTTTTTTTCGGACACAGACCACTGGCGCAGCATAAGAGGACCTTGACTTGACGATCCAGCCTTTCATCAGCAAATCTTGTATGTACTCTTTCACTTCTTTGAAAAGTGGCTTGGGGACTGAGGAGTATGCTCTCTGCACTGGAATCTCATCCTTGAGGTTGATCGACATCTGCAAACTGGGAATGCAACCGATATCATGACTGTCTCGAGCAAAAGCAGCTGACTCTTCCCACAGCATCATCTTTACTTTGTCTTGCTCCTCATCACTAAGGTGGCTGAGGTCCACGGGAGGCTGCCACAGGGTCAGAGCAGTTTTAGCAGCTGGTGTCGTTGCAGCATTAGCCACTACCCTGGGCCAGGACATCTCCTGTGAGCTGGTCTCAATCACCCTAGCAACAGTTTGGATGCTACCCAGGACGGTCTTCCTAGGTATAATGACAGGATGTTTTGTGCCATTTCTTACTGGAATTGTGGCATAAGGTCGCTTTGTAGATTGCATTTCAAGCAGGCCCTCCGCAATCTCAAGCTCTGTGAGATGAGCATTGTTTTCTTCAGGCTCAAACAAAAGAAGAGGGTCTGACTGGTCTGCAGCTGGTGGGATCTGACACTTTACCCAGGCTATCTGCCCAGCTGGAATGGCAGTGTCGTAGTTTCCAGTTCTTACCCGTCTCGGACACATGGAGGGTCTGTCTGTCTGAATGTAGTTCACCAGCAGCTCCACCTGATCAACAGAGGCAGATATTGAATCGGAGAGGAGAGTGGTGAGGGCTGGCACAAACTCTGCGGGTCTATTCTGAACCACTTCCTCAAGCACATTGAATCCAAGTATTGGCCGTTCAAGCGTGATGCTACTGATGAGGAAGGGCACCATCATAGACTGGCTTAGAGTGCAATTTCCGGAAAAGCTGACTGCGATGAGGACCCAGCCATCAAAAGGAAGGACTTCTCCGTTCACAGCTTGTATTTCCAGCTCTTCGTTATCGAATATTTCACTGAGGGGTCTCACTGGTGCATCTGGCAGGTACTTCTTTTTCCAGCTTCTATCGATCATGCTCACCTGCGCTCCGGTGTCTAACAGCGCATTGACTGTCAAGCCATTGAGGTCACATCGTGCGATGGCCTTGGCGCCTATAAACTTGGCTAGACGCCTGCTCGTTTGAGTGGGTAGAGAAAGGGGAGACTGGGGGTCGTCTTCAACGCTTACTTTTGGCCTTTTATCCAACAAACTCTCCCTTGCGTGACTCTCAGAGCTAAACACATCGCACTTCACACTGTGGGACTGAACGTGAGGCCCGGTCACTGCTTGTCCCGTGACAGTGACCGGCTCCAGTTTTCCTGACGCTTTGGCTTCTTCAGGCAGCCTACTGCTCTGTGACCGTCTTCGCCGCAGTAGAAACAGTGAGTGCAACCTGGGAGATTCTGTGCGAGGCAGTTCGCACAGCTGTACGGTCTGGGTTTCTTTTGGTCAACTTGAGCTTTGCAATGATGGCAAGATTCAGGATTTTGAGTCTGCTGTGGCCGTTGCAGTAGCTCAACTTTAGCCATTAACTCTGCCACTTTCTCTGTTAACTGCTGAAGTGCATTAGTCTCTGGCTGTTTATCTGGAGCATCTCTCTTTGCTCTACTGCCTTGTGCAGCTGTGACTTCAATCTCCACTAGCTCTGTACTATGCATGCGTACTTGCTTCTGCTTCACATCTGACCCCAAACGTCTCTGTCGCTCATTCTCAGTGTTCGTTATCTTCATCATTTGCTTTAGGATTGTCTCGTCAGACACAGTGCTATCCGAAAGCAGTACTTTAAGTTCTCTACGTATGTCATTATGCTTATGGCTAAGGCCTTGGTAGATAGTGTGTAGGAAAATGTCTTGAATTGTGTTTGCATTGTACTTCACTTCTGTGTCAGCGTGTTTTGAAGCAAAGAGAATTTTTTGTTTCAGACCTATGACACGGTACAAGAACTGTTGGGGGGTTTCACTGTCATTTTGTTTCGTGCACATCAGCTCTTGGAAAAGCTCTGTGTTGCTTCGCCCACCTAAGTGGGACTGCAGGAAACCTTTCAGCTCATCAATTGTCAAATCATCTTTGTGCATTAGCATGTCTTTAAAGTGACCTGGTTTGATAATTCTGAGAACACCCCTCAGGATTTCAGTCTCACTAAATCGGTCTTTTACTCCATCGTCAATTTGTCTGCATATGTTATTGTAGCTTAGATCTGAGCTCCGGTCACCGATCTGTCCGCCTTGAACCTTGAACTCACGTCGAAGCATGGACAGATCTCGAGGAGGAAAGGCTGAGTTGTGTTTGTCATGTACATGTTCAGGTGTGTGTTTTGTGTCAGAGGAAGGTGTAGAATGTACTTGTGTAGATTGTACTGGTGTAGGCATAAGAGTACACGGTGATGTGGGGTTGTTTAGGTATTGTAGGAGGCTAGAAAGCATTCTATGTAACTCTGTCTCAGTGTTTTGTGTGGCGTTGACATCAGTTTGTAAGTGTTGTGGACAGGTGATTGGTGAAGGAGCAGCTACGCTAACCATAGCTGTATGGGTTATGTTAGTGTTAGGAACACTAGCTGGCACATTATCAGTACTCACATCATCAGTGACTAGATCTTGCTGACCTGCTGTCACATTCTCACTCTGCGCTGGGGTTGAAAATACATTGTGCACATCAACATCTGCAATTGCCTTAGACTGAACATTACGACTCTGAATGACATTATTCACAGCATCATTAAGCTCCAACAACACCGCCATACCTGAATCCTCAGAGTCCATGAGTGTGTCACTGTTCATAAAAGCTATGATGTACTCAAAGCAACTGTCTTCCTCACCAACCTGAAGCGTGGATGAATCTTTCCCCGGCACAGGACCAACACTCTGGGCTAGTTGGAAAAGTTCATCGGCCGTCAGAGTGAGCAGAATCTTCTTGATGTCCCACACCAAGCCTCTTCTCTCACTGTCCGCCATGACTGCTTTTCCCTTTTCCTCACTGTTGGTCTCTCCTCCAGGCACCTGTTTCACCCGTGGCTCCAGGTCTGGCTCCACTTGCACTTGCACAGCACAGCCGTCGCTTCACAGGCACTCGTTGTGGTGGATGCACAGCCTGTGCATCTGTGATGATAGACTGTTGAGGTAGGTTGTGTCTTCACACGCTGGAGGGCAGGGGAGGTGCTGACATCACGGACGCAGGACCCAATCTTCCTCCAGGTGCATGGGCTGAAGAGTCATCAACTCCAGGAACGCTTCAAACTGCTGGCTCTGATCGTGCTTGCAGCCTGCGCATCTGATGCCGATCCCCGTATGGGCCACCAAAAATCTGTAACGGGTACTGTGGCAATGGCACCGTGGTTGACAGATTGACTCCTGTCACACTGAGATGCAGGAGAGGAACGAGGACACAGCGCGTTAGTTTCGCAGGTCTTGCAGTAATGAAGCAAGAGACAATGCAGGTCACTAAAACTCGCCACCCGCCCTCTGCTGGCCCGGTGTAAACATTACAGCATACACATGAATTTAGAAACCATACCAATGCCAAAAGGGAATGCAAAAACTCGTGGGGGTACCTTTCAAAATAAAATACAAATATCAGTTGTAGTCAAAATAAAAGACAATAATTCTTTCTCACACTTATATTCAAAAACACAAAAGTGACCCTTTTGTGGTCGTCACACACTCCCCGACAAAAAGAAATGGGTCCCACCATTTTCTTCTCAACTACTCTCAACTAATGTTCTTTTTTTCCCCTAACAGGTGACAGGAACTGGTAAGATGTATGAAGGGGGTGGAGGTAAGTGGTAAGGCATGTATGTAAAGGGGGGATAGAGAGCGAAATAGGGGTTAAAGGGATATGTTGGTGTTGTGTATGGAATGCTCGAGTGTAAGGGTTGTGTGGTGTGAGGTGTAGTGTAAGCAGGTGAGTATAGGTTTGTGTTTGCCAAGTTAACTCTAGCTTGTGTTGTCAGCGTGGGCTGACCAAGTCTCTCATATGTAAAGATTTGTCTCGGCTGTCGGTCCCGACTTGACCTCCTGACCTCTGTCGGACGGTCTGGCATTGCATTTACAACAGGCTGTTCCACTTGGATGGGCTCTGGAGCCTCGTCATATCCATCTTGCTCCTCAGGTCCCACTTCAACCGGCTGGACTTCATCCTGTTCACGTTCTCCTCGCTCTATTTCTCTTTCAGGTACCGGATCCACTTCAGGTAAGTAGTCTGTGTTTGTTCTCACCTCTTCTCTTACAGGTACTGGGACTGGGCGACCCACAGGGATGGCTGGTCGTTGTGGTGGGACTACAGGGGGTACCTCCTGTATCCTCTCAGCTGGTATCCTCAGCCAGTAACGAGGACCATCAGAGTCCGAGTTAGAGTCTGACTCTGCTTCTTCTGGTGGGTCTACACGCTCTGGGGTTGTACGTCGGGTCTGGCGCTTACTTTTCTGTGGTCTCTTCTCAGGAGCAGCCTGACATGGAGGTTCTTCAACTGGAAGGTCATTCACGAGTAAGAGCAGATTGCGATGTAGTGTTCTTGTCTTCTTCTGGTCCCCAGACTCAGGATACACTACGTACACAGGGTTATCAGCAAACTGTTCCTTCATGACATAGATGGCCTTCTCCCAGTATGACCGTAGTTTTCCTGGTCCACCATGCTCACTGAGGTTCCTGACTAAGACTCTATCGCCAGGCTGTAGCACCACTCCTCTTGCTCTCTTGTCATAGAGGACTTTGCCTTTGGCGCTGGCCTGCTTGCTATTCTCACTGGCAATTCAATAGGCTTCAGACATCTGCTTTGCCCACTTCTTTGCATACCCCTTTGGCAAGTCAGGCTCTGTGTCTCCAACCAACCCAAACAGCAAGTCAATGGGAAGATGAGGATGGCCATAAAGAAGAAAGAAGGGCAAGAAGCCTGTCGACTCATGCCGAGTACAATTGTACGCATGTATGACTTGCGGGATATGGTCTTTCCATCGTTCCTTTTCTTTATCAGTCAATGTTCTCAACATCTGAAGTATCATCCGATTAAACCATTCTGTAGGGTTTCCATGGGGGATGGTACGGCGATGTTCTTGAATGACGAAGGCCTGACAGCTGTTGAAGTGTACGAAAGAGCTCGTTCTCAAATTCACGGCCTTGGTCGTGGTGTAACTTTGACAGATATCCAAAGTGGAGGACAAAATCATTAAAGATGCACTCAGCTGCTGTCTTTCTGCTTTTATTCTTTGTTGGATAAGCTTGAGCGAATATTGTAAAATGATCAACAACCACAAGGATATATTCATAGCCACTACGGCTGGTCTCTATATGTAAATGGTCAATATACACCAACTCTAGTGGCAAGCTTGATGTGATACTACCCATTGGGGTGCGAAATGGCTTCTTTGACTTTCTACATGGACATTTCTTAGTGATATGTTCCTCGATTTCTCTAGCCATCAAAGGCCAATAGAATTTCTCTCTGGTGAGGTTAAGGACCCTTTCTGTGCCCACATGGGCCATCTCGCTATGGAGTTTCCTTAGGACAAGACCTTTGTACTTGGCAGGGAGTACCAACTGTTTTCTTCCATTGGCATGCCTGTACAGGAGACCATTCTCCAAGACAAGCTTTCCCCATTTGTGGAATAGTCATCTGATGGCTCCCCTAACAGCTTTCTGTATTTCATCGGTTAAAGGTGCACTAGCCTCTTTTAACTTGATCACTTCACTGATGGCTTCATCTGCACATTGTGCTTCCACAAGCTCATCATTGCTTATTGCAGCTAACTGATCAAAGGAAGGTGACAGATCAGCTTGGGAGGAGATGTTGAGAGCTGCCACCCAGGCTACATCTTTCTGTTCAGCTTCTTTACTTCCATCCCATACAGCACGAACCACATCTTCAGTACACTCTTTGATACAAGACTCAGTATAAGCCTTAATGTCTAAAGGGAGATGTGACAGCGTGTCAGCATCTATATTAGACTTTCCCGGTCTGTATTTTATGTTAAATCTGAAATCTGATAGTTCCCCAACCCACTGATGGCCTACAGTGTTTAGCTTTGCTGTGGTCATAACGTAGGTCAGTGGATTGTTGTATGTGTATATCGTGAAGTGAGGTGCGTAAAATAAATAATCTCTAAACTTTTCACACACAGTCCACTTCAGGGCAAGGAACTCTAGTTTTTCACTATGCAGATGGTAGTTTCGCTCAGTTGCAGTTAAAATCCTAGACTTATACCAATAACTCTGAACTTGCCATCCTGGTGTTGATAAAGAATTGTGCCAAGCCCCTGGTCTGAAGCATCCGTGTGCAATACGAATGGTGAATTGAAGTTAGGGTATGCTAACACAGGGGGGTTAACAAGGAGAGAAACGAGTCGGTCAAGAGCTTTCTGATGTTCAGCAGTCCACTCTACAGGTGTCCTGGAGGGTAGTTGTGGACCCTTGCTTCTACCACATGCTACATCTGCTTGTCCTGGCTTGACTTGAAGTAGCTCATAGATGGGTTTTGCTATCCTTGAAAAGTCCTGGATGTAAGAACGGTAATAGCCCAGGAACCCGGTGAGCTTTATCACATCTCCAACGGTCTGTGGTGTACTGCTGGCTAATGACCACACTGCTTCCAGGTCTTTGGGATCGATTCTCACTCCCTGAGCTTACACAAGGTGACCCACATATCTTACTTCCTGACAAAATAGCTCACATTTTTCAGGTCTGAGCTTCACCCCATGTCTCTGAAGTGCTTGAAGTACTTTGCAAACCCCTTCCACATGCTTGTCAAAGGTTTTTGTGTAGCAAAGCACATTGTCAAGATATGGGAGGCAGCAATTATCTTTCAAGGAACTCAACATCTCTTTCCTACTCTGCTGGAAGGCCGCAGGGGTGTTAGAGAGGCCAAATGGGCTACGGGCCTATTCATACAGCCCCTAGGGGGTAATGAAAGCATTGAGATGCTGGGAGTCTTTGGTGATGAAGCCCTGATGATAGGGCTTTCCTTGGTTGAGGATTCTAACCCAGGAATAGCCACCAAGGGTGTCAGTCAGATCTTGTATTCTAGGTAGGGGATGTCGATCGGGGATGGTCTTCTGATTCAAGAGATGATAATCAATGCAGAGGCGGAGTGTACTGTCCTTTTTCCGGACACAGACTACTGGTGCAGCATAAGAGGACTTTGATTTGACAATCCAGCCTTTCATTAGCAGATCTTGAACATACTCTTTCACTTATTTAAAGAGTGGTTTGGGGATAGAGGAGTAGGCTCTCTGCACTGGAATCTTGTCCTTGAGGTTGATCGACATTTGTAAACTAGGAATACATCCTATATCATGGCTGTCTTGTGTGAAAACAGCTGATTCATCCCACAGCATTTTCTTGATTTTCTCTTGTTCCTCATCACTAAGGTGGCTGAGGTCCAAAGGAGGCTGCCATAAGGCTGGAGCAGCTTGAGCAGCTGGTGTTGTTGCGGCGCTAACCACTACTCTGGGCCTTGACATCTCTGGTCAAGTCAAGTCAAATTTATTGTCAAATATGCTATACATGCTTGACATACAGCACAGATTAAATTTCAGTCCTCTCTGACCCATGGTGCAAACAGGCAATGCAATAAATAAAAATAGAATAATTGAAAAAAAAACAAACCAAACAGTATAAACACTCTAGATAGGAACTAGACATAGACTAAACACTCAGACAAACAATATAAACACTAGATAAGAAAAACTAGGCATAGACTAAACACTCAGACAATATAGTGTAAACACTCTAGATATGAACTAGACGTAGACTAAACACTCATACATACTGTACATACATACACACCCATACATTGAAATTGAATCGCTGATCTGAATTTGAATTGCTGATCTGAATCATGAACTGAATCATGAGTTCCTGAATCATGAATTGAATCGCTGTCCTGAGATTGAATCACTGTCCTGAGTCATCAACTGAACAGTGTTTCCCACAGAAATTTTGGAGACTATGGGGGCAGCCCGTGGGGGGGGGCGTGGTGTGGCGTGCGTGTCCAGATGAATTGCAGGGGTGCGCGTGGGTTGTTTAGCCTACTAATACTACTAAACTAAGACTAACAAAGAACAAATTCGTTGGTATTGGTTATGCACCTTGT
>JANZLE010000021.1:43057-53203 GCA_026413485.1 Osteogeneiosus militaris
AGGATTATTATGGATCAGGACATTTCAGGATCACACCTTTTCAGGACTTGGAGAAAGCTATAGATGCTTTTCAGAGAACGTATCCCTTCACTTCTGGTGTCTTTGTACTTACAGGATCCAGTCCCACCCATTCTGGTCACCTACCAATTCCCACCCACCAACCAGCTCTCCCCTGTCATATGATGGCTACCAACCAGGGAGGTGGTGGCATGATTGTGTAGTGCTTAGTTTGGACAGCTTTAAAGTATTACGTACTGTATGTATTTAGCTAGCTAACATCACTAAACACGCAACACCGTTGAGCTGCTAGCGTGAGTGAGTCTGTAAACTACGAGCACATGCTTTGCTACAAGAGCTAATTCTGCTGTTTTTCTTTATCAGAGTCGAAAAGCCAGAAATGATGATAAACCATAATAAAGGCTGAGGGGATTTCTGATCTTATTAAAAATATACAATTCGGCCTGTAACTCTACCGTCAGTGCTATGTTGTATTCAGCTGGGGAATATTATATCTGTAGCATAATTACAATGAAAAATTAATTCTGCCTTGTGGACTTCATGCTTTTAGTGAAACACAGAGACTCTGTTGTGATGTTCAGAATTCCTGATGCAGATTATTTTATGATTGAACTTCAGTTTGCTGTTTTTATTTTTTTGTAGAAAGCTGCATCCCATGGACAAACTGGCTACAGGTTCCACATTCTCTGTTTATATTTGTTTTGTTTCTCTGAAGACGTTCATGTGTACCTGATCCTGAACCCCAGACTGCATGAACATTTCTCCACCACTGTTAGCGTTTGGGACACCGTGACGAGGCCGTCATGTTCGTGTCAGGGTTCAGCTTGATTAATGAGCTGCTTTAGATCCATATTTTCACTGTAATGTTCTAGAAAATACGAGTTAAATATTTAAATCTAGTTCATTTTTTCTTGGACAGAACCCCAACCCAGGTCCCAGTGCTGCTGCCGAGTGAAGCTGAGACAGATGTGCAGATTTCTGCTGCTGTCCTCAGTGTGTTACTGTGTGATGACGCACCAGAAAGTGTTTTACTTGAAACTGAACTCATCGTTTTTCCTGCTCGTGGATAAATCAGATTACTGCACATGTACCTCCTGTAAACAAGCTGCATGAAGTCTGAAGGCTATGTTACACTCATTAATGATGATTAAAAAAGTTAAAAATGACAATCAGCTGTATGACTGTGTGAGTTTGATCAATTCTCACTTCACTTTACTGCTTTTCTCAGTACTCACTGTGCCATAAATAATAATTTATTATTATTATTATTATTATTATTATTATCAGGAACAAACAAGAGTTTTTAGAGAGGATGGAGGGACAGGTTGAGTGTAGGAGGGAATTTATATTTATATTTAAATAGCTGTTCACAGATACACAGAGCAGCAGGGTTTTTACCCATGTGCCAATAAAACATTTTTCCTCAGGGATCAATAAAGGATTCTATGTAAATTATTGAAGGAGAGGAAACGATAATATTAGTCTCATCAGTGTCAGAATTCTTATTATAGTAATTACATATTAAAACAAAATCCTAAAATTAAGTTCTGTTTAAAAAAGTAAAAGCTAATGCTAGTTATAACATCTTTTGTTTTTAAGTCTACAGATATTCTACTGGTCTGTTGTGAAAGGTTTTTGATAACTGATATCATGAGTCATAACAGATTTAATCTGTACCAGGTTGAACTTGAGAAGGTAAATGAGGATGATGTTGTAATAATAATAATAATAATAATATCATCACATTTTACATATATTTTAATGTTAATCAATAAATACATCGAATTAATCATAATTAAAATGTAAAAAATACTAATCTTTTCTGAAAGTACAATGATCAGCATAATAATAATAATAATAGTACATTTTTAAATAGTAAAATGTGCAACTATAAATAAAAATACATAAAATATATGTAAACTTTTTTTAAACTTGGATATAATACATTAAAATCCTATTTATTAATTTTAAGAAAATATTAATTAAATAAATAATACTGTATTATAATCTGAATTTATATATAGAAATGACATTATGGCATTATTATTTAATTATTATCTGAAAATAAGTGCTTGTATATAGAGTTTGTGTTGAGAATATGAATAACTGCGGGAATAAAGCTGAGTGGGTGTTGCGTTCACACCGCTGTCACTATCTGCACTTTGTGTCCGGAGGATCTGATTTAATCTCCTCAGCCGGGTGAAAGTGAGGTTAAAATGCTTTGGACAGATTAAGTTTGATGAGTGACTCGGGAATTGTTTTGCTTCTCCCTCAGAGCGCTGCGGGGTTTATTTAAAGCTCCTCTCTGACTGACGGAACTCAGCAGCTGAAGCTTTATCATCAGGGAGAAATGTAGTGCTCACACTGACCCGGAGTCAGCCCACTGCGCCAACATGCCCTCATTTCCGACTAAACTGGGACAGTGAATCTGATCTGAGATCAGGTTCGCACCCTCTTCCACACCCCCCACCATTTTCAGGCGCCATTTTGATTTGTCGTCACCTCAGCCTCAACCAGCTGTCCGAGGACGTTCTTCCTCACCCCAACCCCCAGGCTGGCCTTTTTACCAAAGCCCGCCTTTCACGCGTTTGGATTGGCTGACATCAGCACGTCTCCTGGACTAGGATTGGCTAAATGCATCCTCTCGATTATATTTTACAAATGGACAGTTGGACTGTCCAATCGCCTTTGAGGAGGCAGGTTTCATCGGAATGTAGGTGGGGGAAAATTACGGCGCAGAAGCTTGGCAGTTGTGTGAAGCCTCAGCGTCGACACACTATGGACACAAAGGCAAAAATATAAGTTAGATTTACGACGCGAGATTTAAAACATTGATTTAACCCGTGTTAATTTACATATTTACATTAATTTTAAGCGAATATTTGCCACAAGGTGAATAAGATTACGGTTGAGAAGGTTTTGCGACGGCGCTAGCTCTCTTTGCTAGCTGAACTAGCGGTTTGCTAGCGGTGCTTTAGCGTTAGCTTCTCCAGTAACCTTGGGTGAGTGCTTCATGCGGACTGACGGAGATTTCATAGGTTCACAAAACCCCTACCGAGTTTTAATGAGTGAAAAGTTGGTGTTTAAAACGCGTCGAAGTGCTGCTGTGGGTTTGCACACGAGTGGCTGTGAAGGGTGGAGTTTGCTCGGCTAGTGGAGTTGGCCTGCTTTCGCCTCGTCTCCACACACACTTTATTATAATAATAATAATAATAATAATAATAGCGCGTGCATGCTTTTAATATTTCATTTTTCCTTTAGTATATTTCTTTGAGTTTTCAACGATGTTTATTTTCCAAACTGGGACATTGTGTATTAATAATCTAATTGAATTGAGATTTTGCGTATTTTCTTTTTTTTTGTTTACTTCCTGTTTAGTTGTCTTGGTGTCGTTTCTGAGAATTTTATTATTATTACTTTTCCTCCATTATAGCTAATCCTTGGTTTCTGTAAGAAGCCCCTGGTCTGTTCTCTCTCTCGCCAGACTTCTGGCATTTCTTCCCGTTACTGTCCTCATGAATATTTTGTTGTCGTTTGTTTTTTCCCCCAAAATGAGCTTTATTTCTGTGTCCTGTCTTTATTTCCATGTCTTCAGGAACGTGAGCAGCGTGAAGATGGTGAGACCTCACTCAGGTTCTCCTCGTTCCAGACAGAGGTACTCCTCCTTTTATCTCCGTCCCTGGAACGCTTTATCACCGTCTTTGTATCGGCGTCTCAGTGTTTGTCTCCGTTGTTGTTTTTCAGGTCCTTCTCTGATAGCAGTCACAGTGAGCACCATGGAGGGCGATTGGGCCCCTCTTCTCGGGGATTTCGAGGCCCCTCAGGTAAGGCCCCTCCCAGCTGGAGAGAGGGCAGCAGCAGAGGACATTCACCTTACCCCAGGGACAAGAGACCTCTGATGGGAGAACCAAGAGCGAGATCGCATGGACACTGGACGCCTCAGAACCAGGATAACTTCAGACCGTACCCCATGTCTCAGGATTCTCAGCGTGGCCGCAGGAGGTCCTCCCCATCCCGCTCAAATCGCCCTCCTACCGTCCAACACCGCCATTCCCCTCATGGACCATCAGGCCACCACAGGCCCTTCCAGTCAAACCATTCCAGCCATGCTTATCCTTCTTCCCGATATTTCCACAGCCCTCCGTCAGATCGCAGGGGTCCGTCGCCACATAACTCTTTCCGAGCCCCGCAACGATACCAAAACTCTCCCCATGAGCAGGAGAGGGGCTGGGGTTCTGGAAGGCAACCAAGCCCCAGGGAGAGGACCCTTGGGCGTCTGGCCCACGAAGGGCATCGTTGGAATGGCCCAGGGGGTTACCCTCACCCCAACGGGGAGCCCAGACCCTCTGACTTGCCCCAGAGAAAACCCAGAGTGTTCCATGAGAGGAACCCATATCCAGAGAGGTACAGGAATCATGGCTGACCCGTGCAGGCTGGTTGATGGTGATATAATGGTAGAGATACAGGGGCGGTATAAATAAACAAGTATTAGGGTCAGAACTCAACACAACAGGGAGATAAATGTTAATCCCCCTCCACTCTACAGTACCTTTTACTTCATTTGTTTTGCTTGGGGTAAAGTTTGCAAAAAGGATCTAATTAATAAAAAAAAGAGGTCCCTTTAGAAGTCATCCAGTCATTATGGAGAAAATGTTACATACCCTTTGAGGCTTTTATAACGAGTCCCGTTTTATACCACGCCCCTGTGGCATTCAGCAGGTTTGGGGCTGGATGTAGAATAATAAAAATTAAGAAATGCCCCTAACCCTGTGCAAGCAGCAGGAGCTGGCTTTATAACCCACTTGTTTGTATTGTTTGTGATGGATATGCAGGTGGTCTACAGAGCGAGAGCCACGGAAGCAGTATGGAGATGCCGGCCGAGGCCGAGGGCGAGGGAGAGGAAGGCCTTGGCACCGCGCCCCTGAGTGGCCACGGAGGGAAGGGGGTAACCTGTACCCTCGCCCCCCTTACAGATCTCCTTCATGGAAATCTGGTCAACCGTCTTCCTCCAACTCATCTTCCAGATTCCTTCCACGCCTGCAGGAGAGGCCTCCCATGCGCCCTATGAAGAGGAGGATACAGGAACTGGGACGGCCACCACTGCATGAGCTCGAGCACGGACCGCCCAAACGCTTCCGTAAAGAGATGCCAGGACGACCCATGCCCCTTAAAGGTTTTGGAGGTCGTGGCTTGTCCCTGAAGGAAAAGTCCCGGCTGTTGAAGGGGCACAAGTTCAGAGTGGAATCCATCACACAGTTTAAAATGCCTCCACCGAGGCCCAGGCCTTCAGACAAGCTGCAGAGGAACAAGATGCAGGAAACGGAGCATGTAGGCAAATCCTCCAGACTCCCGCTTCGCAAGCTTGCTCTGAAGAAAAGTGTGAAGAGGCAGCCGTCTCGCGAGTCACCTACAGACACCAACTCCAAATCTGCCGATCCTGAAATGGACTCCGAGACACAGGTGGAATCCCGGCGCTCTGTACGAGCACGCAGGTACGGTATCTCCCCTCACACTGTGGCAATGGCTGCGTGATGTTTAGAAGGTTCCAAGCTTCCCTGTTTGTCTCTGGCACTGCTTTCACCAAAGGGGCATCACCCTGTTCACATGAGAAACACCAGTAGAGGCTTCTTTACTCCTCACCTGAATGACCTCTAAGATGTGTAACCTTCTGTCCTTAACATTAACGCAGGGATATAGAAGGGGGAAAGTACCAGAAGTGCTGTCTAATTCATACCACCTCAAAAAAAGTCAGTCTGAAAAGGTTTCATGACGTTTACCTCAATCACAGTCAGGCCCAGACACACAGTGATCTGTTAAAGGTTATAAACCCTCAGAGAGCCTCTCCACAATCTCAACTTCCTTCCTTTCACCTGAACGATAGCTCAGATTAGCGAGGCTCCGCATGTCTAAATTCAGGTACAGTTACATAACTATCTCCAACAAGTTCCCCCTAACGGTGCTTCTGGAACAAAAGAGAATCCAAGAATTTCAGTAATGTTGACAGAAGGATGAAGTTGGTTAAAGTTTTGGCAAACTGCAGTTGGTTGCGTCTCTACATGCCACCCTGGAAGATCTGGCAAGAAGATCTCTGAATTCCCTGTAAGGAGAGGACGAACAGCATATGCGTTCCAGAACCTTCAGTTCCTACAGGATTCCTGGAGTTTGACCAGGAAGATGCCTTTCCTCGGAGTTGCAAAACAAACCATCAGAGCCTGGAATTTCTACCATGTTTGCTATCGAGACAGCAGTCACTACCACTACTGAAATTCTGCCACCATTGTGGCGACAAAACAACCATTTGTGTTGTTTAGAAGGTACCAAGATTGGCAGCTCAAGCGAGGAATTCTACCCAGCTGTTTGAAATCATAACTGGCCAAGTGTCTCATCAAAACGGGTTACTGCACCTAACAGAAGGTTACTGGAATTGGATCCACAGGCTCTTTCCTCAGATGATCACTTCTGAAGAAGTGATTTAAAAAATACACCCAGCTGGTTTCTCTGATTGATTACCTTCAAAGAAGTGTTTAAAAAAAAATCCCTCCTCAGACGTCGAGCTCTGAAGTGTTCAAAACGGCTGGTTCTTCAGTGGTTTCTTATGAACCCTAACTCTAGGTGTTCAAAAACCAGCATGTTCCTCAAAATCTCCTTTTGAAGAAATGTTCAGAGCCCAGCGCATTGCTCAGATGATTGCTTTGGATTTCTTCCAAAACCACTACATTCCTTAGATGAACAATTCTGGAAGAAGAAATATTCAGAAGTGGCTGGTTCCCCTGAAGAAATATTGAGAAAAGCTCTTGGCTCTATTAGAATGCACTGATGTCCATCAAAAATGTCTGACTACAAGTTGTTCTTCAACCTGCAGAGGAAAACGGCTACAAGATCCCCACCCTCACCAACATATGAGCGAGTGAAACGTTTTGCCAGTTTTACCTGTGTGGAATTTCTTCTGAGGTGCTCCAGAGATAAAGGTGATCTAACAGACTGGGAATAAAATACTGGGAATAAACTGGAAACAAGGCTTTGGATCGAACACCACACACCAAAAACCACTTCCAGGAGGAGCAGGAGGAATGTGTCATATGGATGGAAAAATTAAAGCAAAGATGATCTGGATGATCAAGTTTTAAGAGTGAAACTCCTTCACGTACGATTCGTCTGTCGATTATTCACTTAGAGCAAGAAAACGGTTAAAATCCTGAGTGAATGAGAGAAAACTAATCTACCAATTGAAACTGAAGCATGGAGATGATGGGCTAGCTTTGCTGTAAGTACCCTAGCAGCGATCCATCTAGTTATTTGCCGTTTTTATTTTTATTTATTACAGTAAAGGCTTTGTGACTTCAGTATTATTGTCTGAACAGTTGCTCTTCCGTTCACAGCAAAGGTACACGTGATTTAATTGTATAAAAATGCATGGTGATGTCCTTTCTGTCTGCTGTATTTAATTCCAAACAGGAAGTCATGCCACTGCTGTCGGTTTATTTGTTATTTATGTCCATCTTCTGTGACTGTTTAACTTTTTTTTTTTTTAAACACGGACTCTTCCAGCTCTTCACCGTTAGACCGGCAGCTGGCCCATGACATGGTCGTGGTTTCTCATTGGGAAGCTGGAACTCGAAGCTCAAGTCCTAAGAGCAGCACATCATGGAAGAGCAGAATGTCCCATCATAAAACTGGTAAAAATAAGAAATATAAACACCGCCATGTTAAACTCTATTATGAAGTTTTTACTTCAAATGAATGTTTTTATTCAGGTGGGAATCTAAATCACCGCTTTGGAAGTTCAGCACGTGACCAGAAGCAGAGACGGTACACTGATCCGATTTCTCTCTCTCACACACACACACACACACACACTAAAGTGTCTGTTTTTATCCATGATGCTAAAATCTTTTGTTGGGGTTGTTGCAGGCCAATGGATGCTCCAGGAAAACCGCTACGGAAGCCTGGTCCTTTTCAGGTAAAACATCTCAGCCCAACTGAAAGAACAAGAACCTGTTCCGTTAAGTGCACAGCTGAATTTGTCTGTCTGTCTGTGTGCGCGTGTGTGTGCCTGCTGTCTTGCTCCTGTACTCCAGAAGGGTCCTGATGGCGTTTTCCGGAGACCACTGATGGTAAATGTTGCAGTTTCTCTTCCAGGCTGTTAGGGGGCAGTGTGATCTGTTCATGTGATTTATAAAACGAAGGTTTTCTTTTCCCCTGTAAGGCCACTGTCCTCACGCGTCCTCCGCTCCACCAGAAACCCGTGTTCAGGAAAAGTCAGAGCATCATGACCAAGTACAGGAACATGCAGACGCTCCGCCACAAAGCCCCGCCCCACCCACGCCAGGCTACGAGCTACCGCCGCTGGTGAAACCTAAACTAAGTGAGTTACTCTGAGACTCGTTTACGATATCGGATGATTCTTGACGCATAAATGAACCTCGGCTTTATCATCCTACTCTGAGGAGGAGCACGCTGACTAATCATATGCTGTTCATGTAACCATAGCAACAGCTGATACAGAAACACTCCTGAGAACATGGTACTGAATTGGAGGAAATTAAATAACGCTGCTTTAATACAATCCCAAGTAAAGACCACACACACCTTACACTTTAACCTTCTAAGTTTTAATATTTCTCTCTCTGCAGATGCCCGGGTGTGGTGTAGAGCACAAGAGCATCTGTCATTCTCCACCTCCCTCCCTCCAGTTATTATTCTGCGTGAATCATATCACAGCTTCCAAAGTTTACTTTAATACTTTTATTCATGCTTCAGTTTTCTCTCTCACGTGTGCAGTGAGTTGTGATGTATAGAAGAGTGAGTGGGTTTTAGGGAGCTGAAGCTGTGATTTAGTGTGACGCCGGCTGTAATGATCTGAAGTTTAAGGAGTTCTTTTAGTTCACATCCTTTTGATCTTTAAAGCTCTTTGTACAGCTCTAATCGTGTACATTGTTTATAGAGATTTCAATAAAACTGGAACTTTTGTGTCATCAGATGAATCCTTTATTCATGCAGTCGTTTAATAAAATACTGAAGCTGCTTCACTTTATTAGTGTTACACTTCAGGCACTCCGCCTTGACTGGAGTAACTTCATACTGGAGACTTTTATCCTTTTGTGAGCGTGGGGATAAACACCCTCAGTAATTACACACAGTCTCACAAAATAAACCGTCCCCGTTACTCCACCTGCTCATGGACAGAGTCCAAAGTTTTCCTCCTTTTAGTTTTCTGCTAACAGTGAACTGAGGTGCAGAGCTTC
The DNA here is from genome assembly GCA_026413485.1 of Osteogeneiosus militaris. NCBI lineage: Eukaryota > Metazoa > Chordata > Actinopteri > Siluriformes > Ariidae > Osteogeneiosus > Osteogeneiosus militaris. The sequence continues at coordinate 52,321 of JANZLE010000021.1, forward strand.
TAGTTTAGCAGTGAAGTACAGTGTTTCTACGGTAACATGTAGGCCAGATGAGGACAGTCATGCCTCAGCCTCGCTGAGGATTTCCTGTTTCTGCAGGAAGTAGTCTCGGAACCAGGCGACGTGCTCCAGTTTTTCAGTGACCGTGAGATGGTGGTTCTTGGACAGTCCAGTGACCACTAGCTCCATGAAGTGTCTAACAGGGCCATGCTGAGGAAAACCATCCTCCAGGTGGCGCTGCAGGAAGACATGCTCATGAAACGGCACCTTCGCCTCCTCCTCCATTCCTGAGAGAGACAGACACACCCTTTTACAGCTGTTCATCAGCTCACAGGCTGAACCAAATCCCTAAACGACTTCTTACTCCATCACTCTGCAGAGAATTTCACACCAATTTATTTCCATCACTGTTTAATGTCTTTACAGAGGGGTGGAGCTTTGTATCCTAAACCCCACACTACTGTACTGACAGCGTCTCCTAGTGAACACCGCCCTGCATCTGATTGGCTGCTACTCTCCGTGACATCACAGAAGTGATTTATTTAAACCCCACTCACCTGCCTGGTTGTCGATGGGATATGGCCACAGTTTTCCTTCCCTCGTCCACTGGATCATTTCCTCAAACCCGTTACGAGGTCTCTGATTCACCGCCCGGACAATTTGATTGGCTAGATCAGAGTCCCACAGGGAGGGACCTACCACTGGACACACAGTAAAGCTTTATGGTGGAATTCCTGAGTGATCAATATTTAAATTGGTAATAGTTTCTAATAAACTTATAACTTGGCATTAATTCTAGAAAATTAATATTAATTACCCAGGTCACTTTGTGTGTTCTGATCTGCAGCACTGAAGATGTTCAGCCTCTTTGCAGTAAAAGCAGAAT
>JANZLE010000021.1:5126540-5138070 GCA_026413485.1 Osteogeneiosus militaris
GTACCCCGCCTTTTGCCCGTAGTCAGCTGGGATAGGCTCCAGCTTGCCGGCGACCCTGTAGAAGGATAAAGCAGCTAGAGATAATGTTATGATATATATATCTATCACTGAAGACATCCGACCCAAGACTGATCACGATGTGTGAATGACTCACTTGAGAGTTCAGGGAAATATCAAACAAAAACAACCAAATGTCAATGGAAACTGAACTACAATCAGGGGTTCATTGGCGAGTTAAGGATTCTCAGACTTCTGAAGGGGCTGTATGTGGAATCTTTCAGGGTTCCCCTGAGGAACAACCAGAAGAACGCTCTAGAACATTTTTTTTTTAAGAGGGAATTATTTGTGTATACAAACATTAGTGCCCTGAGAGTATGGAAGTAAACTGAGGCATCTTTACTAAACAAAAGTGTTTGAGACTTAATTTCCTTTCCAGGAAGAGGAGGAGGAGGAGTTTGCGGTCCATTAGAACCAAAACCTCACGCCATAAGGCCAGCTTTTTCCCCACTCCAGCTGGCCTCATCAATAAGATCAGAGACCCCCGCTGACTCTAAACTCACACTCTCAATCTATAACGTTAATGCACTTCATCTCTGAACTGCTATTTTACACATTTCATGGTCATGTCATGCACTCTCATCCTGTTAACTTTATTGCACACTCCGGCACACACTGTACAGTTTGCTTATTTATTTAACCCATTGTACGTATTCTCTTCTTCTCGTACATTCATCTCGTGACTCGTCACCTTCGTCCTGTGACTTATTTTTTGCACATTCTGGGACATACTGTATGGCTTGGACTTCAAAACAACCCATGCACATACCATTTAAATTTGTCTATTTTTCAAATTGTATATTAGATTCCTACTTATTTTTTATTCTATTCATATAACTCATCATCTAACACTGTCTCAGCCTGCAGCAGATTGCACACTAATATGAGAAATCGCCTTCCATAGTTTCCTATTATGTGTAGCTTTGTTAACGTCATTGATATTGAGATCGGACCATTGGTATATATTGTCTCACTAACGCTTTCTTGATCTTCCTCTGTTCCATTTGCCTTCCATCATGCCTTCGACACAGATCTTAACAAGTCCTCTTTCTGCCTGTTTTACATGGCCAAAGAGTTTGAAGGCTTTGCTCTTGATTACATTCCTTATGGGAGTCATTTTAGTAGCTTCAAGAAGATCCTTAATTTTGATGTGGTCTGTTAATCTGTGGTTTGTCATGAACGTCAAAATATGGTTTTGAAAGGTCTCTATTTTTCTGCATAGTTTTGTCGTCCAGTTTACACATTCTAGTCCATAAAGGACGACTGGTAAAATGTATGTGTTGTAGATTTTGCATAACTACATAGACTGATATAACTACTTTTGTCTATTTTCAAATTCTTTTATCTTAACTGTTCAAGCACCAGCCACCAAAGCAAGTTCATTGTATGTGAGAACATACTTGGCAATAAACTTGATTCTGGTTCTGATTCTGGTATATATAAAATGTTCTTACAGAATAAACTTGCAGTCTAATCATACTCATTTCCTGTTTTTTTTTTTTCTCTTCTCCTCCTTTTCTTTCCCCCCTCCCCAAGTTTAGGCAGTAGAGTAGGTCTCTTGCGTTCATACCCCAGTCCAGCAAGTGGCGGTAATGCTGCTTTTACGCTAAGCTGCCAACCGCCATAAAAATCAAAAAAGAAGAAGAAGAAGAAGAAAGTTATCCTGGCTTGGGTAAGGTTCATTATATTAAGCACTCTCATTTTATTCTATGCTTCATGTTAAAATGCACTGTGGTTTGTGGGTGCGATGCATCTTGTGATTTGTGTGGTTGTGTGCACATTGTGAGGATGTGGTTGGAATTAGCCAAACTATTAAGAAGTTTTATTAATTTTTCCTGTCACCACGAGTTACCATGAGTGACTAGCTTATTCCTCACGATGGCTTCCGCATTTGATGCATTAGCATTCTGTTCATTTTGTGGGTAATATCCTAGTACGCATGCAAAATCCATTTAGCTTTACATGTATTAAGCATCAAGATTGTATTGTGCATGCATTGTTGTTATATGGGTGTGAAGGAATTCCGAATGTTTACTCGGTTTCCGAATGCTAATTAACTACCGAACTCATGTATGAACATTCTGTCTGTTCCGTCTCCCGTATTCTGAGATGGTGGCATTGCATATGTCAACACAAATGAATGTAATGTTATTTGTTTGTTTATTTTGATTGTACAGACGCTGCAGTCACGCTGACTGAAAGTGCTGTTAATTATTTTTTTGTCTAAGGTATGTGTCTCCATTCGTCAAAATGTATGTAGCTTTTTGCATTAGTATTAATACAGTTATGCAGCCAGAAGAAAGTTATCCTGGCTTGGATGCTGCAGTCACACTGATTGAGAGTGCCGTTAGTTTTTTTTTTTTTGTCTAAGGAAATAAACTGCCATCCAAGAACTTCTGCCTCTGTGCTACTTGAGATCCGTTACACTGGTGCCGTGACCCGCTGATCATCTAGATCAGCCTGATGCCGATCGCTGCGGATGCTGCATGGGATTTCAGCTCAAGTGTGCATGATTAAGTGTGGTTAGAGTTGTTTTTGTATATGGTTGAGCAGCATAGGAGAGTTTTAAAATCCTGGTATTTGGGATTTATCAGTATATGATTGGTGTATGGTATATATTGTGCCCTTACACATTATATTATACATACATATTATATATACACTGTATATTTTTTCATTTTTCTTGCATTTACATCTGATAAACATACACAATGCAGATACATGTCAGTATGGCAGAAGGAGTGGATCATAATGATATGGGTGAGAGCTTTGGTAGTCCAGTCTTGCAAATGGGGAGGGGTGTTATGGGTCCGTGGCGGCGCAGTGTGAGTGCTCCTGCGGGGCATGGGTTGGATAGTGAGGAGGTGGGTTTTTCTCCATTAGTAGCTGACAGCGGTAGGGGAACAGGGTTAGGTTGTAACCTGGGTGGTTCTCCTGTTGGGCAGTTTATGGAGGGGGAACCCCTCACATCCACACCCAGCAGTATTGATGCTGCTGCTATTAGCCATCTTACAGACATGGTAGGACAGTTGGGTGCCCAGATTGGTGAATCCATTGTAGCTAAATTAATGTCTGCTGGTGCAGTTAACATTAACAGTGGACACCAGAACACCACATCTCCCAATGCATCAGCCACACACACAAGTACTGACTCTCACACTGCTACACGGACAGACCCACAAGTTACAGTACATGTAAGATCAGACAAAGAGCCTGACTTCTTCAGAGGTGCCAGTTCTGACAAGTACCCAGTCCAGGACTGGATTGACATGATGAAAGCTTACCTCAGGAAGCAGAGATGTCCTATGGAAGAGCAGGCTGAAGAGATCTTGGGGAAGTTAATGGGCAAGGCAAAAGATGTTGTTAGAGTTGCCCTGTGTAGTGACACAACCCTTAATGTGAGACAGAACCCTGACCTCATCTATGATCTACTACTTCAGTATTTCAGTGACTCTTATTCATGCCTTCCACTAGCAGACTTCTACTCCACCTTACCCAGACCTGGGGAGAGTCCAGTTGATTATTGGCTACGAGTAAACAAGGCTGCTGAGCTGGCTGCAGATGGCCTTCGCAGACAAGGTCAACGGATGGAGAACCAGAGTGAAGAGGTTGCCCGCATGTTTGTCAAGCACTGCTCAGATCCGGGGCTTTCATCTATCTTCAGGTGTAAACCTATACAGGAGTGGAGTACACAGGACATTCAGTTGAGGATCGATGACTACCAGATAGAGTGTGATCCTCTGGCAGAGCCTGTGACACTGTGGTGGTGATGAGCCATGCCACTACTCTTGTTGACATGCAGCATGATCCAAAATTATACAGTAAGCCCTTGCCTGGCCAGTGTCATACTCAGCGCTCCACCCCTGCATCTGCAGCTGTTGCTAACCCTGTTTGTCACATGGCATTTTCCCCCTCTATCACAGCTCAGAGTCAGACATATTCTCCCTGTCAGACCCAATACCCACCCATGTGCTCTCCCACATCAGTTGTGTTGCAAAACAGTCAGGAGTCAGAGGATAGGATTCTGAGCCGCATGATGACCATGTTGGAGCAGATGATGAGCAGAGTACAGAAGCGTGGCGGTACCCACCGGGGAAGAGGCTTCCAAGGGGGCTGTTGTGAGAAAGCTTGCCGTGTCTGCAATGACAGTAAGCACTCAACTGTCACTCACTGCAGATCAGAGAGACTGTGCTTTGCCTGTTTTGCCCCCGGATACACAAAGGCAGACTGCACAATGCCCTCCTCAGAACCTCGGTCTGTGGGAAACTAGAAGACCCGTATTCAGTGGGAGGCAGTATGGGTCATGATTCAAACTCCCACACTGATGATTATTCTGATGCAGAAAATATCTATGCAGCCTTCAAACTTTCATGTAATGACACTACAAATGTTATCTTTCAGAACATCCAAGTTGTAAATGGCAGTGACAGTCTCTTCTACACTCCTGTGGTAATTGGTAATACAGTGACCCTGAACGCAATGCTTGACAATGGCTCCATGTCTTGTACCATCAGTGAGGATGCCGAATTGAAACTCAGGGAAGCGGGTGTGGTCGCAATGAATGATCAGTTCAACACAGACATCATACTAATTGGCTGTGGTGGCCACTGTGTCACACCCAAGTCAGCTATGCATTTGCACATGGAAGTGTATGGTTGTGAATTTGAGGTACCCACTCTTGTTGTCCAGGATCAATGTGATGAAATGATTCTTGGCACCAATGTCATAAAGCACATTCTCCACAAGTACAAAAAGTGCGATGCCTACTGGAAGGCTGTGTCGGCACCCTGTCCTACTGGAAACACTGAGTCTGAGTGGTACCTGTCCATGCTAGCTGGTCTGGACCATTGGAGAGGGGATGATGTCCCCTACAGAATTGGCACTATCAGGAACAACTCAGCTGTGTGCCTGGAACCTGGCCGGGAGTACCTGCTGTGGGGGAGGTTACCCAGATCCACTACAGTGTCTCCTGGAAGTACATTAATGACGGAGCTCACAACATGCTGCACAGCCCCAAGAGGGATTCTTGTTGTGAGAATGGTGACGTCATTGAGGCAAGACAGATGCATGCCATTAAAGCTTATCAACACCTCTGACAAGCCTGTCCTAGTCAGACGCAATGCCAAATTGGCTGATGTTTTTCCCTGTATTGCACTAGAGGACATGGATGACACACACTCTGAGGTTCCACTGGCCAGTTGCTCTCTTGCAACCACCACTTTTGCAAATGTTGATGGTGCTGCTGACAATAAGCTGCAATCGGTTGGACTGTCTCAAATTGATTTAGACTCCTGTGATGTGACTGAGGAGTGTAAAGACAAATTGACTGACCTAATCATCTGCTATAATGACATCTTCTCATGACACCACCTGGATTGTGGAGAGGCAAGAGGCTCTGTTCATCACATTCACCTGTCAGATCAGTGGCCGTTTTGACTCCCTTTCAGGCAAGTGCCCCCAAGCCAGTATCAGAAGCTTCATCAGAAATGGAGGAGAGGGAGATCATTAGGAAGTCCACCAGTGAGTACACATCCCCTTTAGTTCTCGTGTGGAAAAAGAATAGAGATCTCCATGTCTGCACAGATTTTCAATGGTTGAACGAGCAAACTCTCAAGGATGCTCACCCTCTGCCTCACCAGGCCAACTGCTTGGGAACACTTGGTGGCAATGCACTTTTCAGTGCCATGGACCTAACCTCCAGGTTTTATAATATGCTGCTTCATGAAGACGACAAGAAATACTCTGCCTTTACCACTCTGATGGGCTTATACGAGTACAATCATCTACCACAAGGTCTGTGTAATAGCCCTGGCAGTTTTATGTGAATGATGACATGCATTTTGGGGGATCAGAATTATCTGAGCCTGCTTTGCTACTTGGATGACCTGTTGGTCTTTGCTCCTGATGAAGAAACTGCTCTGGAATGCTTGGAGATGGTGTTCAGCAGGCTACACAATCACAATCTCAAGTTAACCCCCAAGAAATGCTTCTTCTTATGCGAGTCTGTGAGGTTCTTTGGGCATGTTATAGATGAGGCTGATGTGTCCACTGACCCTAGTAAGATTGAGGGTATCATGAAGATGTCAAGTGTCGACCTGATGGAAGCAGATGGCGAAACCCCCTCAGCGAGATGGGTCAGGTCTTTCTTAGGAATGGTCAATTACTACCAGCACTTTGTGCCCAACTACTCTGCTATTGCCAAACCCCTCTTCTCTCTGTTGTCTGGCTGGAAGTGCAAAAGAGGCAAGAAAAGAATGCCAAAATCCCGAACCCAGAACAGGAAGTTGAGTGCTATGGACTGGACCTCTGAGATGGAGGAAGCTTTCCAAAGGCTGAAATTTTCGTTGGCTGAATCAGTCGTCCTGGCCCACCCTGATTTCAGTCACCCCCTCATGTTGTCTGTGGATGCTTCTCTTGATGGCATAAGAGCTGTTCTATCTCAGATGCAGGAGGGAGAGACCAGGGTGAGACCCATTGCCTTTGCCAGTAAATCACTGTCTCAGTCACAAAAGAATTACCCAGCACATCATTTAGAGTTTCTGGCTTTGAAGTGGGCCATCACTAACAAGTTCTGTCACTGGCTAAAAGGTCATAGGTTCACAGTGTGGACCGACAACAACCCGTTGACCCACATCATGACAAAGCCAAAGTTGGACTGCTGTGAGCAACGCTGGGTGGCCAAGTTAGCCTGCTACAACTTTGACATTAAGTGTGTCCCTGGGCCAAAGAATGTGGTGGCTGATGCCCTTAGCCATGTGCCTTTTGTGAAGGAGAGGGTCAGCCACAGACTACTCCAGGAGCCCTACAGCAGCCTTCTGTCTGAAGTCGGGGGTGTGACTTGCGGCTCTGTTCAAAATGCCTTCCGCAGATCCCAAAATTGTGGCTCTAATCAAGGTGATGACCAGGATGAGACTGTCTCAGCTCCTTTAGAAGTCCATACCATGTCTATTGGGGTGTATGAGACATCTGCTGTCCTGCAGTCACACACTCAGTGGGAGAGTGGGGCAAGAACATGTGCTGTCGAAGTTCTCCATCATGTCCCTCAGCTGGTCCCGGATGGCCAAGATTCATTGCCTGCTTATGCAGAGAAGGAACTATGTGATGAACAACTTAAGGACAGAACCCTCTCTCGTGTCTTGTACTACATGGAAAGATGTCGCGGACCCTCCAGGAGAGAGCAAACCAAAGAGTCAGTCACAGTCCTGAGATATTTAAAGCATTGGGAGAAACTAGTCCTGAGTAATGGAATTCTCTACAGACTGTCAAGGGACCAAGTCACAAAGTTTAAGTGCCACCAATATGCTGTCCCCAACTCTCTAAAAGTGGATGTTCTGAGGGGTGTCCATGATGATGCTGGCCATCAGGGCCAGTTCAGGAGTCTTGGGTTGGCCAGACAGAGGTTCTTTTGGCTCAATCTCGACAGAGATGTGAAAGACCATGTCCACAATTGCAAACGCTGCATTGTCAGCAAGACAGCTGAGCCTGTTGATAGGGCACCCCTGGAAAGCATTAGTTCCACCAGGCCACTCCAACTTGTCTGTATTGACTTCTGGTCAACTGAGGATCCAAGGAACAAGTCTGTTGATGTGCTCATAGTGACTGACCATTTTACAAGAAGGGCCCAGGCATTCCCTTGCAAAGACCAGTCTGTGAAGCAAGTGGCGAGAGTTCTCTGGGACAAGTTCTTTTGTGTTTTTGGATTCCCTGAATGTATCCACAGTGACCAAGGGCCCAGCTTCGAGAGTCAACTGATCACTGAGCTACTCAGAGTCTCTGGTGTAAGGAAATCACACACCACTCCATACCACCCCATGGGCAATGGCAGTGTGGAACGTTATAATAGAACTCTTGGAAACATGATCTGTGCCCTTCCTCCAGACAAAAAAGTTACTTGGCCGAGATGGCTTCAAACACTGACATTCATGTACAACAGCATGATCCATGAAATGACAGGATGTGCACCTTTTTATTTGATGTTTGGACATACTCCTAATTTGCCTGTCAATGTGATCTTCCATACAGTTTTGAATGACCCTGAAGTAGTCAGTTATGACAAGTATGTTGCGTCTCTGGAGAAAGATCTGAAGGATGCTATGTTGATAGCTCAGGAGCATGCCACGAAAGAACAGCACCATCACACAGCACTCTACAACAGACGGGTGAAAAGTCCCACTACTGCCATTGGTGACCATGTACTTGTTGCGAATAAGAAAGAAAGAGGGAAGAGAAAAGTGGCAGACCATTGGGAATCCACCGTATACACTGTTGTGGACAAGAACAATGACACCCACACTTACAAGATTCAGGATACGATCACTGGACAGGAGAGAGTCGTCCACCACAACCTGTTGATCCTGGTGAATTTCCTGCCCATTGGTGACACAAGTGAGCTGTCCGGTCCCGTTTCCTCAGCTTCTTCCTCTCAATCATCAGATCCAAGAGATGGGGCCACATCTGTTGTAGAGCACAGTTCCTTATATAACGGACTGTCAGAATGTCCTGGACAAAGTTCTACTCAGGAAACTCATATGCAGAGCAACACTGGACATCAAGTTATAACTGTCTCAGAGCCCACAGATCATACACGAAGAACTGTTGAATGGATTACCCAGTCACCTTTCCCAGAGTGCTCACACATGGCATCGGCTGACAGTGAAGGAGTCCTTAAAAGCGACATGGAGATGAGTGCAGACTACACAGGAGATCAATCAGTTACCCCTGACTATGGGCTGGCACCTCATCCTGACACTAGTGTACCTGTTCCTGCCAGTAACTCAGGGAGAATGATAGTCAGTTGTGACTCAGAGGCACACACACACACACACACACACACACACACACACACACACACACACACACACACACAATGACAGCCAGTCAGTGACAACACACAGGGGAGATGCTAGTCACACACAAAGTGCATCTACACAGAGTGATGATACAGTAGTTTCAGTCGCACAGTCTAGTAATCCCAGTTTCTCCACACAGTTGAGGTCTAGGTTTGGTCGTATTATCAAACCAGTTGACAGACTGATACACACAATGTCTAGACAAGCCACTTCTCACAGACACCCATTCATGCAGACCATATCTAGGACTTTATCTTAGTTTTTCTCAGTTATAGCCTGGCTGTTTTATTTTATTTCTGATTATTTGTTGCTTTAGTGGCCTTGGGTACATGGAATGGGTGGGTCTTGTGGGATGTACAAGGCACCCTACTGCCAGTTGATTGGTGGGATACTTTAAATTTAAATGGCTTGAGGGTGAGATACCAACAGGTGATCTGTGCATTGGCATCCTTCATGCGGTAGAGCCACTGGAGGGGCGTGTGATCCGAACAGAGGGCGAAAGGGTGCCCTAGCAGGTATTATCGGAGGGTGAGGACCAGCCACGTGATAGCCAGGCACTTTTTTTTGATGGTGCTGTACTTACTTTCATGCATCGAGAGCTTGTGACTGATGTACAGTACAGGACATTCCTCGACCTCCACCTTCTGGGACAAAATGGCCCCCAGCCCTCTGTCTGATGCGTCGGTCTGCAAAATAAAGGGGAGAGAGAAATCAGGGGAGTGTAAGAGTGCCCCCACAGTCAGATCAGTCAGCGGGCTGTTGACATCCAAATAATTAGGTATGAACCTACAACAGTAGCAAGCCAGCCCCAGGAACTATCTTGGGCCTTGGGCAGGCCACAATCACTGCAGTCTTGTCAATTTGGGGAGTCAAATTCGAATTGCAGGAAGTAGAATTGGAATTCCATGAAATTCAAAGAAATTCATGATACATAATTAAGGTGTATTTAACAATGAAGCTTTACAGTATATATTACATATGATTACAATATGAATTTCATACTGTACAGATGTTATTGTATGGACTTTATGTACACAATACTTTATTATAGTAAATAGGCTTTTTTTTTTACTACTAATTAACATTAAAAACATACTCTATAGAACAGATCGTTAAAATTGTAATAACTTTCAAATTGTGGAAAATGATAGGACAGCACTTCATTTCCCAGAATACCTTGCTTTATCCAAGTCTTCAAAATGGTCGTCCAAACATTTAGGACATTTTGTTTGGAGTATATACTCTAGTGGAATAAGCTAATTGAGGGCCAGAGCTGGTTTGTACTTTTGATTTTTGTGATTACAGCAATATGCAAAGAAATAGCATGCATAAAAGGACATCTGTGCTTGTTCATTTTGATGAGCCAATTCCCACAAGACATGGAAACCACAGAGCAATCTGCAATTACTGCAGTGCTCCAGTGTGTGGTTCCATAAAGGCTACCTCAAATTTCAAACGGCACCTCCAGGTAAGTTTACAGATGTGTAATCTGTCTTTTATTTTGATGACCATGGCATGTATTTGCATTAGGAACTGTGAATCAATCAGTAATACATTATACTTTACTCACCACTTGAAACATGTAAAGTATTACCTTATGCCCTGCTCTCTTTGAAATACAATGACTATCTAATCACACTATTTCTCATTTGCTTGTGCAAGTCCAAATCATCCTGGCATATCATGTGAAAGCAAAGTAGCCTTGGGCATAGCATTATAGAGAGGCAGAGAATCCAATAATCTTTGTAGTACAAATGTATAACGTAAAAAAACTTGCTGGCACTTTTATCCAAAGCATGAACAGTCTTTAGACTGAGAATATAGATTGGCTTTTCTGCTTACAGAAGAAACACCCTGAAATTTTGATGGAGTCTGCATCCAGCAGTGGCACAAGCCAACAAAATCAAGATGAAGACAGTCATCCTCCAACTTCAACTTCTAAATGGTCATCAACCAATACACATCAAGTGGCTCTGACAGATAGTATTGTTACATTCATTTCAAATGGTCTCCTCCCCCTCTCTACTGTTGAATATAAGGATTTCATTAATATCTTGCAACTGGCCCAACCCTCATTCACAATGCCTACCCAAAGAGCTCTCAGAGAGATCCTTATTCCACAATGCTCAGATTCTGTGAAAGCACATCTAGGTAATCTGATGGCAAAAGCTGGCCATATTTGCCTGACCATTGATTTATGGTCAAATCAATCAATGAGGACCTTTCTTGGGATGACGGGCCATTTCCTGGTTGATTTCAACTGTAGACCATTAGATGCAACACCGTTACTCTGTAAAGAGCTTTAATAATTGATAATTGTATTTACCAAAAACACTTTCATTTGATTACTTGGAAATGAAGATATTGCTAATTATTCAATATTAAGGGAATGTATGCTGAGTGTGTCTACTTCCATTTGGAAGAAAAAGATCACATTCTCACTGATATGTGAGAAGAATGAATTGCTCTGAATTGCAATGAATTCAATTCCACTTCCTGTAATTCCAATTCAATTCAACATCCTGTAGGGCGGAGTCAATTCAAATTCTTTCCTTGAATTAAATTCTGAATTTTGTACAGCTTTAAGGCTTGTTTCTAACTATCTGACCTTCACCTTCCCTACC
>JANZLE010000022.1:6274544-6284869 GCA_026413485.1 Osteogeneiosus militaris
TGAGACAGTCATTTAGACCGCGGCCTAAGGACACTGTCTTCTAAAGATCTTCATTATCATCCTTTATTCTGTTTTATTCTGCTTCTCTCTCTCTATCACACAATTATGTAATAATAATAATAATGACACTGAGTATCAGCACATTAATTGTAATGTGTTTGTGTGTGCGTTTGTACTTACAGCACTCTGAGATTTCGGAGCCCCGCAAAGTCAGCCTTCGTGATTTTGGTCAGATTGTTGTTGTTGAGGTCACTACACACACACACAAAATGGAATTCAGGTCACACACATTTATCTTTATACAGAATTACAGCTAGATTAGACTTTGGGCTTGGATCCAAATCCTGTCTCGCTCCCTGTTCCCTGCCGTGCATTAACAGGATTCTGTACACACTGTTCAGATGTTAACTTGTTGCAGTGTATCGTGGGAATTCATGATGGCGCTGGATCGTCTCTGCTGTCTGCTACAACGGAATGGAGAACGAACATGGGTGCATTAGATTGTGAATTGAGACGTGTAGCTAACTCTTTATGTAACCACTGCTCACTTTAACTCTTGCTGTGACCTGACCTGTGTCTCCGCCCCACCAACCCCTCTCCACCTCCCCAATCTAGGCATGTTCAAGGTCAAAGGTCACTGAAAATTCCAGTGATGATGATGCTGATTATTACATAATCAATAACCAACAATAATGATAATAACTCAGTTAGTATAGATGCACATAATTATTAATTAATTATAGATACATTAAAATAAGAAATAAAAATGCTTGCACAAAAAAATACAATATGTGGCATGGCTATATATTTTTAAACGAATTTTAAAAGTAAATTTTTGGACAGAAAGAAGTGTTTCCGTGTGCATTAAAGTGCTAATATTAAAAGAACCCACCACAATTAATTCACCTACAAATAATTACATTTTGAGAGTTACTGAAAAACATTCAACTTTTAATTAATTTTCTTTTTAATTCATTAAAAAGATCACTGGACACTTAAAACAGAAAGGGCAGTGTGTTTACGACAATAAATCTGTAAATATGGAATAAATAGGTGAAAAAAAGTTATAAAAAGAGTTGTTAATAATAATAATACAACTAACAGGAAGTTTATACATCTAAAATTAGATAGATAGATAGATAGATAGATAGATAGATATAAAAGACAGCAGACAAAGATAGACAGACAGAAAAATAGATAGATAGATAGATAGATAGATAGATAGATAGATAGATAGATAGATAGATAGATAGATAGATAGATAGATAGAAAAGACAAATAAACTTCATTGTGTTCTTTATTAGAATAAATGCCGGCTGTGTTTTTTTTTCTTTACCTACCTGTCATTGTGTTATCCTCCTCCTTGAAAAGAACCTTAGACCAAGGGCGCTCAGTTAATATCTCTGATAACTTCTAAAGAGCCACCCTTACCTTACATAATTTGGCGAGCCAACAGCCAGGAGGAGTACAAGTTTATTTTTGCCTATTTTGATTGCCGGTTTGACTGATAAGGTACACTGTACTATTTTATTTTATTTTTTTTCATTTTCAATATTTTGAAGTTTAACTGTGAATTGCATTTACACATTTTGGGTAACTATGGATACTGAGAATGTATATGGTGTTAACTTAAGAAATGCTGTGTATGTTGAGGGTATTACTTCGCATGACACTGACGAGCAGATTACTGAATTTTGTTCCAATTATGGAATGGTGAACAAGGTGCTAAGAGTTAGACAGACAGGGCAAGAGAATGGTGTTAAAGCCCTTGTGGAGTTTGAATCAGAGGAATCGGTCACTAACCTACTATCTGACGCAGCTGAGTACTTTTCCAGTCCTAGAAATCCTGAGATATTGTGGCATGTAGATAAGGGTTATAAAGTGACTCCCATTCCTCAGAAACCCCCCAAGAAGGCTTAGCCCATAGAGTTAAGCGACCACACAAGCTTTGATAGTGAAACTGACTCGGATGGTAGTAGTACCCCTTTGATTTATAAACGACATAGTAGTTCATGCCCACTTCAGCTTGATTCCCTTGAACACAACCCTAAAAGTAAGTGCACTGCAGGGCATTCGTCCCAAGCTCCCCAACGAGTACTCAGTGATGATATTGTCAACCTACCAGATGTGCAGAAGATCATTGTTGAGCATGTCATTAAAAATGACAAAGTTGATATTTCAAGCCAAGGATTCAAACGCCTGCATCCCTTCTCAGGCAAACTTCCCAAGCCTGCCAACGAAGCAGATTTTCAGACTTGGTCTCTCCATGTGGAACTCATGATTCAGGACAGAACCCCCCCATGACATACAGCGACGTAAAATCCTAGAAAGCCTTCTTCCCCCAGCCTCTGATTTAGTGAGACAGCTAGGCCCAGATTCAGCCCCCTTTGACTATGTGAAGCTTCTTGAGTCAGCTTATAGACTAGTGGAGGATGGGGAAGAGATTTTCGCAAGATTCCTCAGCACTCATCAGAATGCAGGAGAGAGAGCTTCAGAGTACCTGCAGCGACTGCAGGTGTTGATCACTACAGCCATAAAGAGGGGTGGTATTGCCAAAGCAGACGCCAACAACCAACTGCTGCGACAGTTCAGACGTGGATGTTGGGACCAGTCTCTCATTCTGTCCTTACAGTTAGGCCTGAAAACAGAGACACCCCCAGATTTTTCTGAATTCCTGCTTCAAGTGAGAACAGAGGAAGACCGCAGAGCAGCCAAGCAAGATCGCATGCACCGCCATCTAGGCAGCACAAAACCCAGATCGATGAACATGCAGCTTGTGGAAGAAGCATCTTTCTCCCATGATCCGAACCCCAATGTTCTTCAGACATACATTAATGAAACCGAGGCTTTATGCAAGCAGGTTGCTGAACTAAAAATGCAGCTCACAAACAAGAGAGAACAAAGAAAGCAAAAGCATGCTAAGAAAACCCCACCAGACTACAGTTACTGTAACCCCCGCAGCTAGTGCTGTAGCCGCAGTTCAGTCCCAGCAGACAATGTCAAAGCCCATGCCGAAAGCTTGGTTCTGCTTCAAGTGTGGCAATGATGGTCACTTGGCAAGACAATGTGAAAATCCCCCCAACAAACCACTGGTGGATCGGAAATACAGAGAACTAAAGACAAAACAAGATCAATGGCAAACTCAGTACGGACATTTAAACTGGACAGGGTTGCAGTAGAGGGACTCACTGCACCCCAACATGAACCAAAACGTCCCCCAGAACACTGAACAAGAGAAACTGCATTATGTGAAAGCCAGTCCCCAAATCAGCCACTGGGTGGTGCTCTTCCAGCAGGCTTAATAGGGCCAAAGTGTACTTCTGCTGTTGTCATCGAGGGAGTTCAGTGCGATAGCCTCCTAGATTCAGGTTCTCAAGTCACCACAGTTTCCCAATCCTTTCATGAGACACATCTCTCACACCTGCCCGTTTAACCCATTCAAGATTTGTTAGACATAGAAGGCGCTGGTGGTCAAGAAGTGCCCTACTCTGGTTACATCCAGGTTAGCATCGATTTCCCAGAGAACATCATGGGGAAACTTGTGAAGATCCACACCCTTGCACTTGTGGTGCCTGACCACAGAACCAACATGCATGTCCCCTTGTTAATTGGCACAAACACTCTGGATCCCCTTTACGAAAACTGTGCACCCACCCAGAATGAGAAACGCAGAAGCGACAGTGGCAACTGTTCCCCACTTGTAAAATGTTTGTACAACCGATTCAAGATAAATCAACAGAATGGACGAGTAGGGACTGTGAAGTTACAAAGCAAAAAGTGTGTCATCATTCCTGCAGGAGGAAGGTTGGCTTTGAATGGATACGCCAGACATGTCCCTGTGTCAACTAATGCCACCCTCTTAGTTGAGCCCCCTCAGTCCAGCCTACCTGCCAGCCTCCTGTTCTGTAGCTACGTCATGACAAGTCCCTCAGTACCCTCTTTTAAATTGCCTGTCTTAGTTAAGAACGAGACCGCACATGACATCAGAATTTCCAGAGGCCATGACATAGCAAAGCTTTCGTTCCCCATGGCTGTGTCATGCTTACCTGCACATGGCGACAAAGTCACCCAGAGTGAATCACCACGTCTCAGCTCATCCTCCCCAACTTGCAACACCCTGCATGTGTCCGGTGGTGGCAAACTTACCTTTGACTTTGGTGACTCTCCTCTGTCTGCAGAATGGAAGGACAGAATCGCAAAGAAACTCAATTCATTGTCAGATGTCTTTGCACTCAATGACCTCAATTTTGGTCATACAACTAAAATCAAACACAAGATATGCTTGTCCGATCCAACTCCATTTAAACAGAGGCCCAGGCCAATCCATCCTTCTGACTATGAGGCTGTTCAGAGACACCTGAAGGAACTTCAAGATGTTGGTGTAATACATGAGTCCGAGAGCCCCTTTGCGTCCCCAATCGTTGTGGTAAAGAAAAAGAACGGTGACATCCGATTGTGTGTAGATTACAGGAAATTAAACAGACAGACCATCAAAGACGCATACGCTTTACCCAACATCGAAGAAGCCTTCTCAGTTCTCACTGGGTCGAAGTGGTTCTCAATCATGGACCTCAAGTCTGGCTACTATCAAGTTGACATGGATGAGGATGATAAGTGTAAGACAGCGTTTGTGACACCAATGGGGTTCTGGGAGTTTAACCGCATGCCCCAAGGGGTCACCAATGCCCCCAGTACATTTCAGAGAGTAATGGAGAAGTGTATGGGTGGAATGAACCTGAGAGAGGTCCTAGTCTTTCTCGATGATGTCATCGTGTTCTCTGAAACACTTGAGGAGCATGAAGACCGTTTACTGAGAGCTCTTCGGAGGTTGAGGGAATTTGGCCTAAAACTCTCACCTGAGAAATGTCAGTTCTTTAGAACATCTGTGAAGTACCTTGGACATGTTGTGTCTGCGAATGGAGTGGAAACTGACCCCCAAAAGATTGCTGCTCTGACCACGTGGCCCCGGCCTAACAACATCAAAGAGCTGAAATCATTCCTTGGATTTGCCGGGTATTACCGGAGATTCATAAAGGACTACTCCAAGATCGCAAGGCCTCTGAATGACTTGACTGCTGGGTACGTGCCGCCAAAGAGGAAGCTGGTCTCCCCACACAACCGCTCTCATTACCCCTCGAGTGCTGACTACAAAAAGCCCTTTAATGAAAAATGGACACTAGTCTGTGAGGATGCATTTAAAGCTCTCATTCACAAACTCACCTCAGCTCCAATTCTTGCTTTTGCGGACATGAAAAAGCCCTACGTCGTACACACAGATGCAAGCACTCATGGACTTGGTGCCGCATTATACCAAGAGCAAGAAGGCAAATTGAGAGTGATAGCCTATGCGAGCAGAGGACTGAACCATTGTGAACGAAGATACCCTGCACACAAACTTGAATTTCTCTCTTTAAAGTGGGCCGTCACAGAAAAGTTCTTTGACTATCTTTATGGAGTGAAGTTCACTGTTGTGACAGACAACAACCCATTGACGTACGTTTTGACATCTGCCAAGCTCGACGCTGCAGGTCATCGCTGGCTAGCAGCTCTCTCAAGTTTTGACTTTAACATCCAGTACAGAGCTGGGAAGAAAAACCAGGATGCAGATGGCTTGTCAAGGCGACCCCATCCTCATGACCACTGCCAACCTGATCCCACTTCCGACGATGAGGAGAATCGCATCCAGCGCTTCCTTGCGCAGTTCCTGCAAGACGACAAGGGAACTGATTTCCCATCTGAGGCTGTGAAGGCAGTGTGTCAGAGGCACCAACACTCTTCAGCACCAGACAATGGCTCAGACTCCATACATCCACCTGTGCCAATCGAGTGTTTGGCAATGGAGGCTTCTGCTATCCCTGAAGGGTTCTGTCAGGCAGATGTGCTCGGATCCTGTACGTTGCCACGGATGTCTCTTGAAGATTGGGCCCATGAGCAAAGACAAGATTCAGCCATCAGTAGAGTCATTGACATTGTAAAGACAGGGAAACAACTCTTCTACAGAGCAAAGTGCCGTGAGGACAGAGAGGTCCAGTTGATGCTGAGGGCAATGGACCAGTTCGTCTTTTTGAGTGATGTCCTGTACAGAAGACGGGTGAGCCAGGGTGAACATTCTCATCAACTTGTCCTCCCTGTCAAGTACAGAAAAGCTGCTCTGGAAAACCTACATGATGTTGTCAGACACATGGGCATCGATAGAACACTGGACTTAGTTCGTGCCCGGTTCTATTGGCCGCGTATGTCTGTGGATGTGAGCGAGAAGATCAGGACATGTGAGCGATGCATCAGAAGGAAGGCGCAAGCTGAGAGAAGTGCTCCCCTAGTGAACATTAAGACCAGTCGTCCCTTAGAGCTGGTCTGTATGGACTACCTGTTAGAGCCAGATGGAAGAGGCACTAAGAACATTTTAGTGATAACAGACCATTTCACTAAATATGCAGTGGCAGTTCCTACAGCTGACCAAAAGGCTAAGACTGTGGCTAAAGCGCTCTGGAACAACTTCTTCATTCATTATGGATTTCCTGAACGGTTGCATAGCGACCAAGGATGTGACTTTGAATCCGCTCTGATCAAAGACCTCTGTGCACTGCTCGGCATCAAAAAGACGAGGACAACCCCTTACCATCCCTGGGGGAATCCCGTTGAGCGTTTTAACGGGACACTGTTAGAGATGCTTGGAATGCTGGAAGAAGGAGATAAGGTGAGGTGGAAGGATTTTGTGCAACCTCTTGTACATGCATATAACTGCACAAAAAATGACACCACCTACCCAGCTACTCTCCTTACCAGTTGATGTTTGGTCACCAACCAAGGCTTCCACTTGACATAGCATTCGGACTTACCCCAGAAGGTCCCAGTAAGATATCCCACGCAGACTGTCAAAAAGTTGACAAAGTCTAGCAGAAAGTTACAGACTGGCAACCGAACACCGTCTGAAGAATGCTTTACAAAACGAATGCAGATTCGACAGTAAGGTGAGAGAGTCAACACTGTTAGCCAGCAACAGAGTCCTTGTGCGCAATGTTGGCATCAGAGGGAAGCATAAAATTGCCAATAGGTGGAGTGAAACCATTTACGTGGTCGTCAAGCAAATTCAAGACTCCCCTGTCTATGTTGTAGTCCCTGAGCACACAAATGGACCTGAAAGAGTTTTACACCGAGACTGACTTTTGCCGTGTGGGTTCCTCCCATCCACTGTGAATGATGAACAACCTAAAAAGAAAAAGTCCCATCAGAAACCTGGTAACTTACCTGATAACTTACCTGCTCCTGAACCCGATCAACCTGGGGATGAAGAAGAGGAATCTGACGAGGAAGAAGAGGAGTATTATTCCCTCTATGATCAGCTCTTGGAGGAGTCAAGAAATGTTCAAGCTGAACAGGAAAGCCACATTTCACAAGTTGAAAGACCTGATACTGAAGAATCAACCAAAAGTGATACTCAAGTCAGAGTTGAACCAAGTCCTGAGAAACAAGAAGGTAGCATGAGTTCTGAAAAGTCTGTGCTTGACCCTGAAGCTCCAGTATTTAAGCCCGTGAATAATGAAGCAAGTCAATCTCAGAACCTGTCTGAATCTGAGTCCATGACAGCTGAAAGTGTTCCTTAAGTTCCTGCAACCTGCAACAGTGAGTGTCATAGCCCTGGAAGTGAAAAAAAAAGATGCATCAGCACTGAGGACAAGTGGGGATGTACAGGAACGGATGGAGGTAGAAGACATTGAAGTTGCTCCTGGCAGTGAGGTGCCATTGAGAAGATCTGCTTGAGAGAGAGCAGTCCCCCAAAGGCTTACGTACTCCACTCTAGGGAACCCCTTAGTTACTGTACTGCACTCCATCTTAGCTGGTTTAGACCAAGCTTTCTCCAAAACCCTAGATAATGCATCTTACATATGCAACTTAACAACCTTACCCACTGACATAGTGTAGGGTACACCTTCAGTGTAGTGCAGAACATGCAAGGATGCATACAGATTAAGGAGGGGAGGATGTAACCCACTCAAATCCTTCTGTTAACATCATTTCTCATTTTCCATTTTATTTCCTATGTGTCTTTTGTTATTTACTTGAAATTCCATTCCCGTCCACTAGGGGCAGTAGTAACACTGTTAGGAAGGGAGATTAGTAGATGAAGAGTACATGTGAACAGAGCGTGATCATAGACGTGAGGAAACTACTGCATCAACAAAAGAACTGCGGTGAAGCAAAGATTAAAAAGAGTTAAATTCATATTTTATTTTCATGATAAAGTTAAAAACTACTTTTGTTTTGAGTAATCCTTTGTTTGAGAAGCAATATTTGTGCAAGAAAAGACCCAGACAGCATTGTTATCGTGTCTATGCTTTCATTTACTCCAGTGAGTTTTTCTTCATTTTTTCCCTCACCAGACGAGTGATTAGCTAACATGGTTTTGATTCATGGTCTTGGTTAAAACCGCGAACTGAGCATGTAAAACTTCTCTTATGAAGATGAATTTGGTTCATGTAGTTGTATGATTTTGTTGTGTAAGCTTATTTTGAGCACCTTTGATGTATTTTGACTGTAAGCTAAAAAACAACTGGAGTTACACTGAACTAATGGACTGCCATGCTCGTGAATACCGTTTCTATTCCATGTTGTTGAGCTACTAAGCTAGCAACTGAATTTCATTTTTTGCACTTTATGGACTGAATGGACTATTACGTTTGAAATACTGCACTTTGAGTTAAAATATGAAAGAATAAGTTTCAGATCTGATGAGTGATTGAGAAGAGTTATTTACAGTACTGTTATCCTGTGATGCAGTTTAGTTTTTTTGAGAGATTGATTTTGTCATCGAACTTCTCTGGATGCACATGCGGCCAGTAGAGAGAAGAGGAGTGTCTTGCCACTCGCCTACTCCAGTGTCTCCATCCAAAGGCTCCAGATAAGGAGATTCGTCAGAAACACCCGAACTCAGGACACATAAAAACACACTACCTGGGTAGATGGACATTGGGTTTATTCATTTTATTTTATTTTGATTCAGAGCTCTGAGAGTTTTTTCTACTTTTCTATTTCTTCTACTTTCCTTTTTGAGGATTTCAAGGACAATTTAAAGGACAATTTAAAAGGGATTAAGCTTATATAAAGAAAAGCAAAGACAGAAATATCATTAATATTTGGCTTTTTGAGGGTTAAAGGTTCAGAAAACAGACCAAAACGTGCAAATAAAACGTGGAACATTTCAGTGTTTTACTGCACCATGAAATTCACAATGACTTAAAAATCCACAGTTAATGAAACAAAAGGAAAATATTGAAACTCCAAAAACTCAATCACAAAATAAACAGAGTTACACATGACCGTCGTAACCACTAGAGGGCAGCGCGCACACACATTCAACAACCTGTGACACATCAAAAGTGTCTCAGGGACTGAAAAAGACTGGAGGAAATAAAGCAATGTTTCTGTACCAAATATTTCCTAAATTGTTGATCAACAACAGAATTAACCTCAAAAGGTTGTTTCAGCCTCTGAGGTTTGGATTTCTGTCTCTGGCATCGTTTTTATCCCGAGTGTTTCTGCGAAAGGGAGCTGATTCACATAAATCTGCAGTTTATAAAGTTTTCGAGTATCTTTAAGAGACGTATCAGTGATTATGAGTTGAAATTATTCAATTTGTTTCCAGTTCATTAATTTTTATCAGTTGATAAAGGAAGCAGGAGTGATGAGTTTATCTCACATTCTTCTGATTCCTCCGAGCCGCAGGAAGCTGAGAGAGAAACCGCAATACTCCAGTGGGCCCTCAGGAAGCCCTGGAGTTTATCCTGCATTTGCAGAAAGTAGAGAATACCATTAGATTACAGTGTGAGAGTGTGTATGTTGAGTGAGAGTGTGTGAGTGTGTATGTTGTGTGAGAGTGTGTATGTTGTGTGAGTGTGTATGTTGTGTGAGAGTGTGTATGTTGTGTGAGAGTGTGTATGTTGTGTGAGAGTGTATATGTTGTGTGAGTGTGTGTGTGTATGTTGTGTGAGTGTGTATGTTGTGTGAGTGTGTATGTTGTGTGAGAGTGTGTATGTTGTGTGAGTGTTTATGTTGTGTGAGTGTGTATGTTGTGTGAGAGTGTGTATGTTGTGTGAGTGTTTATGTTGTCTGAGTGTGTATGTTGTGTGAGAGTGTGTATGTTGTGTGAGAGTGTGTATGTTGTGTGAGAGTGTGTATGTTGTATGAGAGTGTGAGAGTGTGTATGTTGTGTGAGAGTGTGTGAGTGCGTATGTTGTGTGAGTGTGTGTGAGTGTGTATGTTGTGTGAGAGTGTGAGAGTGTATATGTTGTGTGAGTGTGTGAGTGTGTATGTTGTGTGAGTGTGTG
>JANZLE010000022.1:9992555-10004776 GCA_026413485.1 Osteogeneiosus militaris
AAAAGTTCATGACCCAAGGCCATCAAATCTTTACCAAAACAAAAATCTAGGCTTAGGAGGCTAAATTGGCTCCAACATATCCGGCCCCTTATAGCTACCACGCATGGCTATAACAAACATATTCACAATGGGGCCAATTTTCAAATCAATAAATAATAAAGGCTAATTTCTAATTCCAAGTTGCTTCTATAAAATGCGTGCACATATCAGTGTATGAATGTAATGCAAGGAGAAGCACGTGCGCAAGTCACAAGTTCTGTTCAAAGTTCACTGTTGGCCTTTACCAACAGGTGAATCTTGCTGATGGGTCTTAGTAGCTGGTTAGTTTTAGTTTGCAATCGTACAGAACGAACAAGGCCCCTGGAATCTGCTATGGCTTCAATGACTCTTCCGAGCACCCATGAGCCTCGAGGTGCTGTAGAATCTGCGATCACTACTATGTCTCCTACACCAAAGTTGGGTCTGATGTGGGTCCACTTGGATCGTTCTTGCATGAGTGGAACATACTCTTGTATCCATCGGGACCAGAAGAGATCTGCGATATACTGTATTTGTCGCCATCGCCTTCTGGCATACACATCTTCCGATTTGAAAGTTCCTGGTGGCAGTACGGGTTGGACCTTCAGCTGCAACAGGTGATTAGGTGTTAATGGTTCCAAGTCATTGGGGTCATTAGAAACTGTTGTCAAGGGACGGCTGTTTAGAATGGACTCAACTTCGCACATCACTGTGACTAGACCATCATCATCCAAAGATTGCTGGTTCGTGATTGAGTACAGGATCCTTTTCACCATTCTTATTATGCGTTCCCAGATGCCTCCGTGATGGGCACCGGCCGGAGGATTGAACGTCCACTTGACACCTTTCTGAATGAGACTGCGTTCAATTTGATTCATGTTCCAAAGATTAAGTGCTTCACGTAGCTCCTTTTCAGTGGCGATCAAATTAGTTCCATTGTCCGATCTTAATTCCTTTACCTGGCCTCTTCTGGATATGAAGCGCCTAAATGCATTTACACAAGAGTCTGTATCCATCGATTGTGCTACTTCCAAATGGACTGCTCTGGTAGTCAGGCAAGTAAATAGCACACCATACCGCTTTGCCGTACCACGCCCTCGTCTCACCTCTATTGGTCCAAAGTAATCCACTCCAACGTGTGAGAATGGGGGAAGGTCAGGGGTTAAGCGATCCATCGGCAGATCGGCCATCTTTTGTTCACCTGCACGTGCATAATTACGCCTGCAGGGCACACAACTGTTCACAATTTCCCTTGCAAAGGAATTCGCACCAGGAATCCAATATTTTTGCCTTAGGCTTGCCAAGATATGATTTCTGCCACAATGCCCAACTTGCTCATGAATATGTCTAAGCAGAAGCTCTGAAACGAAATGCCTCTTAGGCAAGATAGCTGGGTGCTTTTGCTTCTCTGGCATTGCCATCCTGCTCAAGCGGCCACCAACCCTCAATATGCCTCGGTCAAGAAATGGATCCAGTCTGAAGATGGAGCTTTTCCGGCTGACATTCCTTCCATCGCGCAGGCTTCCCATCTCCTGTGAGAACCCTTGACTTTGGCAGAACTTCACAATGGCTTCTTCAGCCTCTTCTAGGTCTAGGACAGAGAGTGTCATGGGGCCAGCCGTGACTGCTTTCAAGGCCCCCTTTCTGTGGAGAGTGCGTTGAGTAAGCAAACTCTTTAGTTTGAGGAACCAGGCAACAGCTCTTTTGAGCTTGCTCCAGGTGGAAAAGTAGTTCAATAGCACGTTAGTCGGATCTTGGTGACCGGCGACAGTGGTGTGGACTTCAAGGACTTCTCTCCTCAATTCGGAGTCATCTGGAGGAAACGTTAACTCGACAGGTGAGTTGGGCCATTGTTTGGGCGAGTCTTTCAAGAACATTGGGCCGTTGATCCAGTTGCTGCTTTGCAGGAATTCTGCTGCATTCAATCCACGTGATGCACAGTCGGCCGGATTGAGCTTTCCAGGTACGTGTTTCCATTGCGACACGTCAGACATGCCTCTTATAGCGTTTACACGGTTCGCAACAAAGGTGTGAAATCGCCTACCGTCACTCTGTATGTACTTCAAGACAGTTGTACTGTCTGTCCAAAACACAGATGGTTCCAGGT
Source organism: Osteogeneiosus militaris (assembly GCA_026413485.1). Lineage (NCBI taxonomy): Eukaryota > Metazoa > Chordata > Actinopteri > Siluriformes > Ariidae > Osteogeneiosus > Osteogeneiosus militaris. The sequence continues at coordinate 9,994,681 of JANZLE010000022.1, forward strand.
CCAGTTTCAGTTCATCCATGAGCATCTGATTTATACGAGCAGCCAGTACTGCAGCAGTTAGCTCAAGACGTGGGATTGTCATCAATTTCAACGGTGCCACTCTTGATTTCCCCATCACAAATTTCACATGCACCTGCTCCTGACCGTTGACCAACCTCAAGTAGGTCACCATGCCGTATCCAACTTCACTTGCATCGCAGAAGTGGTGCAATTGCGCATGTTCAACTTTCCCAAAATTCCTTGGTTTGAAACTGCGGTTGATGCTGAAGTTTGTGAGAGTCTCTAGACTTTGCAGCCAACGTCTCCAGGATTGTGCATGGGTGTTGGGTATGTCTTGGTCCCAACTAAGATTCAGCCTGCAAAGTTCCTGCAGCAGATGTTTTGCTGGGAAGGTCACTGGGGCAAGAAATCCTAGCGGGTCATACATTGAACTGACCATAGACAGAATGCCTCTCCTGGTGCAAGGTTGTTCTTTGAGAGCCACATGAAACTTGAAGACATCATTCTCCGCGTTCCAGTGCACACCAAGGGCCCTTTCCAGGGGCAAGTCTTCCAAATCCAAGTCCAAGTCCTTCACTCCCTTTGCCATTTCACATTCGGGAATGTGGGCCAGGACAGCTCTGCTGTTGCTGGACCACTTGGTAAGATTGAAGCCTCCCTTTGCACACAGAGCCTTCAGTTCCTTATAGAGATGAATGGCATCGGTCTCGGTTTCCACGGACTTCAGCAAATCATCAACAAAAAAGTTGTTGAGGACCGTGTTCACAGCTTCAGCTGAAAAGCCGTCTTTGTGGTCCTCAGCAGTCCTCTTCAAAGCATAACTGGCACAACTTGCTGATGATGTTGCTCCAAAGAGGTGAACAGTCATCCTATACTCCATGAGAGGCTGAGATGTGTCGCCATCCTCCCACCACAAGAAGCGCAAAAAGTCAACATGCTCTGGTGGTATTTTCACCTGGTAGTACATCTTCTCAACATCAGCAAGTATGGCCACATTCCCATGACAGAAACGAAGCAGGACGCCAATCAAGGAATTTGTAAGATTTGGGCCCTTCAAGAGTTCATTGTTGAGAGATGTTCCTTGGTAGGATGCAGAGCAGTCGAACACCACTCGTAAGTTTCCCTTTTTGGGGTGACGTACTCCATGGTGGGGGATATACCAGCCACTGCCATTCTGCATTGCCAATTCTTCTTTGGGCACGAGTTCAGCATGTCCACATTTCAACATGGCATTCATGAACAACGTGTATTCTTCTTTGAAGATGGTGTTCCTCCCAAACTTCCGCTTCAAAGACTCTGCTCTTTGCTCTGCCATCAAACGATTGTTGGGCATTTTGGGATCCCCTTTAAATGGCAATGGCAACTGATAGTGCCCACTTCGCACCTTGATGGAGGTGTTCATTATGTCCAAAAATCTCAGATCCTCTTGAGACATTTCTTCCTTTTCATATGCATTCTCAGGAAAGTCATGATTGTATTGTTGGACCAGAAGGTCATGCACAGCTTCTACAGAAATCCGGTGGCTGTAAACATATGGTTTGCCTTGCTTATTGAGACATGTGTGCTCATCATGGAGGAGACCACTGACAACCCAACCCAGAAGGGTTTTGGTTGCAAAAGGCCCATTGTCATTGCTATTTATCACCCTCCATGGCTCCATAAGTTTGGGCATATTTGTCCCAATCAAAAGATCAATGTCAGCATCAATACTTGGCAGATATACATCCTTCAAATGCGGCCATTTTTCCAAATCCCTTTGCTTTGGGATGTGGTCTTTGCTGACTGGAATGTGTTTCTGTGTGTAAACATCTGGCAGTCCATAGAAGTTTCCTCCTTCCAGGCTGCTTATCTCCAAGCCATTGATCACAATGCTGTCTGTGGGCTTCTCTTGACCCATGGTTCGCAAAAGGATCCTATGACGTCTTCCTCTTGCGTTCAATCGTCTTCGCAGACTCTCCGTGCAAAATGTTGCGGAACTTCCTGGGTCGAGAAATGCATATGTCTGGATAACATGGTTGGCATTACTTAGTTTTACTTGAACAGGTACAATAGCTAATGTGCAATGATCATCACTAGATCCAATGCTTTGCTTTTCTAGGGAGACCAATCCACTATTTATTGGTTTTCCAGATCCGTCAAGACCTTGGTGGTCTTTGACTGCATCATCCGTCTTCTGAATGTGAAGGATGTCTGGATGCTTTTTCGAACACACAGTACAGGTAAGGCGTCGTTTACAATCTTTACTCATATGGCCTTTTACCAAGCAGCCAAAGCAGACACCTTTCTTCTTCAATGTTTCGACGCGTGCTTCATGTGTCATAGAAAGCAACTCTTCACATGAAGTCAAGCTGTGTGTTCCATTACATACTGTACAAGAGCTTGCAACATTTGGTTTGCCATTAGCGGATTGCTGCCTGAGAGCATCACCCGTAGGAGGAGCAGAAGTATTTGTCACAGCAGTTACAAAAGTACCTTTGCTTTTAAATGAAAGCTTGGAATCTGCTGTGACTTTGGACTGGAGGAGTTTCTTTGTGGGAAGCGGCTGTTGAAGGTCACCAAAGAGAGGGTCTTGTATGATCCTGGCTTGTTTCTCAATGAAGGCAACAAGGTCAGAGAAAGTAGCCTTGGTTTCTCTTTGCTCCATGATGTCATAGGCCTTTGACCGCCATCTTTCCCTCAACTTAAACGGAAGCTTTGAAACGAGAAGCCGTAGGTTGGAGGGAAGGCTAAGCTCCTCCATATCTTTCAGACCTTGAGACAGGTTACAGCATGCTCTAAGGAAGAGTGCATAGCTGGACAATGCTTTTCCATCTTCTGCTTTAATGTGGCTCCAACTCAAAGCTTTCTCCATGTATGCATTTGTGAGCTTTATTTTGTCACCAAAATGATACTCCAGCAATCTCTTGGCCTCTGCATACCCTTCGTCAGCAGTCATATGCAAGCAGCTTCTCACCAATTCCTTTGATTGGCCAGAAGTGTATTGCTCCAAATAATACAAGCGGTCTTGGTTACTTATGGCCTTATTTTCAATCCCATGCACGAAAGCCTGCATAAAAGGCCTAAAGTTCAAAGGTTCCCCATCAAAGACAGGTATATCCCTAGTGGGAAGCAAAGATAACCGCTGCTGCTGAATGAAGAGGTTTGCAATGTCATTTAAGCCGCTGTTCATATTTGAATGTGCAGAGTGTGTGGTTGGATTAGCTGCTGTTGTCATGAGGGCAGGGGTGGCTGCTACCACGATGGGAGCAGAGGTAGCTGCTACTGTGTTGAGAGTTGAGGTGACAGCTGTAGGCAAGGATGCAGTTACTACAGCAGCTGGGGTCGAAGTGGTACCTGTGTGGAGAGAGGCTGCTGTTATGGCAGGTGGATGTGAGATGGAAGCTGTAGAATGTGGCTGGATAGAAGGTAGTTGGTAGGAGAGTTGCGTTTGTCTCTGTGCTGCAAGCATCTGAAGTGGAGTCTTGGGAACAGTCTGTATATGTGCGTATTCAATTGAAGTCTCTGGGTCCAAATAAGTTTCCTTTCCACTTTTTCCTTGTGACTTCAAGTAAGAATTCATGCCATCCATGGGTTCTGATGGAGAAGAGCCTGCCTTTTCCTCCATTTGTTTCTCATAGTTCTTCAAAACCTTCACCTTTGCATTAGCTGCAGCAATGTCAGTATCGATAGCACTTTGTTCAATTTCACTTTGCACTTGCAACCTTTTCAATTCAAGGGCATGTTTCTTCTTCAGTCCAGCGGCACGTTCAAGAAGAGCTGCTTCTTCTGCTTCAGCCTTTGCACGAGCTGATGACAGTGAAGATGCACTTGATTTGGAAGAACTCTTTGTTCTTTTAGTAGATGTATTAGAAACACTGTCCATAGGGGTAATGACAGGCAATGGCTGAGACAGACTGCCTTTGAATGCTTGTGCGTTTTCGAGAAATGATAAGAAAGATGTCTTTTTTGGTTCATACCATATGGCATGATCATCTTGTCTCTTATTACCAGTCAACATGTCTTGCACCATCACATGAGCTTTGTCAAATTCATTCATTGCATCCATAAGATCATGGATGCCCTTATCTATATCAGTAACATTGCCATTGTCCATACATTTTTTCAAATCATTTTGTTTCCGTGTACAAAAAGCCAGTTTTCCCTTTCGGGTTGCAATGCGTTGACTCAACAGATTTTCAGCCATGGTTTGCACATTGGCATCATCTGTAGGTGAATCTGCGCATTCATGTTCAAGTGACTCGGATGGAGCCACGACTTGTGTATTAGTGTTTTCTGCTAGTGAATCTTCAGCTTCGTCTGACTCATGCTGAGACATGAGCTGTGTACTAGCATCCTCTGCTGGTGAGTCAGCAACTTCAATTTCAATTGACTCGGATTGAGACATCTTCAAATAATTTCAACAAAAGAGCTTTCTTCAAATAAAGTGTTGGCAACACAGAAATTCAGTTTAAACTCAGGAATATTGTCCAACATCCAGTATATCCAAAATGTATGATATATTCAATTCAAACAAGTCCAGTTTCCATTGTCAAACAAATTCCATGTCAAGTTGAGTTTCCATGTTTAAGCACATCATGAGAAGTTTCTTACTTTTTGTGAGTGTCAGTTTCAATTCAAACTTCAAAGGAGAGATGTTGCATAGTTGTTACACGCTTATCTGGAAAACACTGTGGTCAGCTGTTGCTCATACCTTGTGCATGTGGTTGAAGGTATTCCAAGATGGAGTCAAGCAGGTAAGCAGAGGGAGAGATGCAATGGCAAGCAGAAGCGATGGTAGGCAATGGCAGGCAAGCAGGCAGGTGAGCAAGGAGAGGGGGAAAGATGGCCGGCAGGCAAGCAGGTGGCACACAGTGGTCTAAATCCAAATTGTCTGTTTGTTTTCTAACTAAAGCTAATTATTTCTAATATAATTTCCAAAACAAGGTTCAAATAAGTAAACTAAATTGTTGGTCAAGTTTCTAAATTCCAAACAAAGCATCTAAAGCCTTAAGCGGTAAGAAACTGTCACTGCTTACTCTTCCTTTGTCTAACTGAGACTGATAAGCAGGTGTGAGGCGGCCATCTTTTCTCGGCCAGGTCACCAAAAACCATGTCAAAATAAAAGTTCATGACCCAAGGCCATCAAATCTTTACCAAAACAAAAATCTAGGCTTAGGAGGCTAAATTGGCTCCAACACATGTGCAAAAATTCCACCTGTAACTTGGCCATCTCTCTCTCTTTCTCCATCTCTCATTTTTTACCTTCTGCTTCCTACCCTTTCCCTTGCTGCTCTATCCATTCCCTTCTGTCACCACATTGTCTCCCCAAGCACATGAAAAATGTGGTGAACTTCAGGCTATGCAGAAGTTTCAGAGTTTCAATGTGGTGTTCTATGAGATTAGTGTGACTGGGTAGAGGCCAGAACATGTCTGAAAATTCCGCCCACAACTTAGCCACCACCATGAGTTGCAATTCATTCAGGGAACTGGCTTCAAGGAATCGGCCCTCACTTCTGTGGTGTCAGGATGGGGAGAGCAGGGAGAAGGGGAGGAACCAGACAGAGGTCCAGAGAAAGAGAGGAAGGGGTAGGGCGTCCACCTACAAAAAGAAATGCCACCAAATGTTCCTCAGCCAGATGGATCGCCTCATCCAGCAATTCCAAGTGGTGGCACTGGATACACTCCACTGTTTCCTCTGGGAATTAGATGATGAACTGTTCCAGTACCAGTGCGATAATGACTCCCTTGGTGCTATGCTCCTCTGCCAACAACTACCACCAGCAGGTGTCCTGGAACTGCTACATGAAGGTGAAAGGGTGGCCAGAACCGCTGAAAGATGGCCCACTTTAGGTCCACATATTCCAGCATGTTGTCAGTGGGCAGTTGATGAGCTGCGCGCTGGACATCTCCGAATAGAAGTGGCAATAGACAAACCTCCCACTGCATCTCTGGCCAACCCCATGCTTCCCTGGCTTGCTCAGAGTCATGAAGGCCTTGGGGTTGTCTTGTGACCCCATCTTGGTGAATGTAATGTGGGGTGAGCCTGTGGTCTTTGCAGAAGCTGCTGCTGGGGTACCCATCAGCTCATTTAAGCCCCAGAGTACCCAGCAATCTTCCTACTGAGCCCAGAGCAGCAACTGTAACTGCTGTTCCTGCTTCATGTGCATGGTGACCAGTGCACACCACACATAAGGGTAGAAAGTGAGATGTACTTCTGTCTTGCGGGCCACATAAATAGCAAGTGTGGAATACTTGTATAATACTTCTGAGGCACGTCACTCATACAATGACCATGCGTCACTTATGCGTCTTATTGTCATCACAAAAAGCCCTTACTAGCCACACTGCTGACTTGGTTCAGGTGTTTGCATATGCAGGACCGAAAGTCTCCATGGGCAATCTGCAACCTTCTACAGCACTGAACACATGCAAGTGTCGCACAAGTCTCAAGCACGGTTTTGCCAATTTTATTACCATAGACCACCCATAGCAGCATGTACAGCAGGTTGTGAGTGAGGCTTCACTTGCTGGTACTGAAGCTCCATTCAACACACTCAGCACTGTTTTACTTTATAGTGTGGAGTTCTGGAAGAGTAATAACTCATAATCTTACTATCTGGTGTCACCCAGAAGAGGATGGGTTTTGTTTTGAGTCTGGTTGCTCTCCCGGTTTCTTCCTCATGCCATCTCAGGGAGTTTTTCTTTGCCACCATCACCTCTGGCTTGCTCATTAGGGATCAAAATCTAAATCCATATCCAGACTTCTGTAAAGCTGGTTAATGACAATGTCCATTGTGAAAGAACTATACAATTAACATTGAATATAATTTAATTGTTGAACATCTGATAAAATTGCCTGAGTGCACCATAAGAGTCTGGGTGATAAGCACTGGAGATCAGGTGCTATGTGTTCAAATAACACATAGCCTGAGCAAATTGCAGGGATGCCCGTCATTACCTTACTTTACCTTAGGTAACCCAAAGGTAGTACAGAGTCCAACCAAGGCCTTAACCTTAGACTTTAAATTGTGAATTGGGATAGCCCCAAAAAACCTTGTAATGGCACAAATCAAAGTTTGTGCCTACAGTCTAGCAGCTCATTTTGAGTCTCCCACATATTGCAATATATCTTACTACAGAAATAGTTCTGGACATCATAGACACACTGTCTGCACTTTATTACACTTAATTCTTATTATTTGCTACAAAATACTGCACGTTCTTAAGAATTTTTTAAATAGCATGGGGCAATGTGATTCCTGTCCCAATGGGCCTTTATTAGTGCTTGGTGCAGTTCCCATTTTTGATCACAAAGTGCAATAATAACTCTATGGAAGCTAAGCGGGATAGTGTGTAGTCTGCCTTATGACTGTGAGACATCTAGAAAGGCGACCAAATGAATGAAACGTCGGCTAATATCTGTCAAATAGTAATTTTTGTAAAAATGAAGATGAACTTTTGTTGAACGGTTGATATAAATGGACGAAGCACTACTGCCTACACTGTTGAAAGTCATGTGGTATCGTTATGTGCTTGTTTGAAAAGAACTGAAAATATTTTTAAGGATTAAAAAACTGACTGGCAGTCCACCTCTACAGGATAACACTAAGGACAGAACTATTTCAGATTTCATTATTGTGGTGTACCGTTACAGTTACTATAACAATATATTACAGGCCTGGGTTTTACTCCCCTTATATGACAAACCCCAGTTTCAGAAAAGTTGGGATAGTTTCCAAAATGCAATCAAAACAAAAATCTGAGAATTGTTAATTTATGTGAACCTTTATTTAACTGAGAAAAGTACAAAAAAAATGTTTTCAGTAGTTTTACTGACCAGCTTAATTGTATTTTGTAAATATAAAAGAAGTTAGAATTTGATGCCTGCAACACACTCAAAAACGTTAGGACAGAGGCATTATTACGATTGTGTAACATCACCTTTCCTTTTAACAACATTTTATAATCGTGTGGGATCTGAGGATGCTAATTGTTGCAGTTTTGCATTTGGAATTTTTGTCTATTCTTGCTTGATATAAGACATCAGCTGCTCAACAGTCTTTGGTCTGACAACAGGCCATACATGTCAACCTATTGTCCGGAAATTATACGGATTTTAGCTCATTTCAAGGGCGTATAAACAGTCTTATGGATTTTCAGTATTTTCTGACCTAAATTTATTTTGTGTATCTTACTTGAACATCATCAGCTGATCGTCGCAAAAACATACAAAAGCTCGATTTATAGACAAAGAACAGCGTGTATGCAGGGGCAGATAACCCAGACTATGTGAAACCGGATGTTTATTCCTCAAGCCTCGTGCAGTATCGCGACTGCGAGACTTCGCTCGTTCCGGTCATGCGCACGATCTGCATTTAAACGCGCCAAACGGTCATTGTTCGAACGATTTTCTCATTGTGCAGAGCGACATTGTTTACACCTGAGAGATTTTGAATAGCGTCTGCTGAGTGAAAGAATGGGAACACCGAGAAAGAAAATGAGATACGGTGGGCGGTATCTTCCTGAATGGAAGGAGACATTTAATGGTGTCATTGTTCAGGCGAAAAATAATGTAAATGTGTATTGTACAAATGTACATCAAAATAAAAGTTTGGTGCGATTCGAAGGCTATAAGGATTTTATGTCGATTTTATGGATTTCTTCCTCTGATACTACAGGCGGACGCCCAAAGGGGTTGACATGTATGTAAATCTGCCTGTCTGCCTACCTACCTGCACATGCTCTGCCCATGCACTCAGTGCGCATGACCGGAGTCTTCCACAAGTCTAGGTAGACATATTGTAGACGTACTGCTAAAGCTAGCAAGGTAGTCGGCAGCTATGAGTACTAAAAATAGCCATGATCATTGTTTACATTCATTATGATAATAGTTGTTTGATGCGCTATGATCCCCCCTCTATGGACTCGTCCTCCAGCAGTAGTCAGGCAGTGTGCGTTCATGTGTTTTGGAGGAGTGATTTTAGAGGGAGGGCTGAAAGGACGGAGTAGGATTTTTTTTTTTGGTTGAATACTTTCAAAATCTAGTTTACTCTTGCTGGTTTCTCCAACTTTACCTACTCTAGCTTTAAAGGAATTTAACAGTGGTAATCAAACTGTAGCATATTAAACTATTATTACCCCATCATTACCAAATAATTGCCAGCATTGAACGGTTTAATAATAAACTGAAATATCATGATGAAGTTACCACATTAATCAAGTGTTTTATATTCTGAATTGTAATGAAGTATGCAAAAGGCTCACTACCTGTTAAACCTTTGGCCCTTTCTCTTCTGAAACTCCTTCTCATCCACCGTCCACACGGCGCCTTTTCCTCCATCCACCCGCACAAAGCACTTATGAAGGCTGAGGTTGTGACGGACTGCGTTCTGCTCATAGTATTAGTTTCAAGAAAAAAGAAACTGTGTAATATTCAATTAGAAACAGAAACCAATAGAAAAAAAGTGTTTTTGTGTTTAAATGATGGTGGAATGATTTCGATTTGACATTGCTGCCATCTAGTGCATATTGCTGAGCCTACAAGAAAGCCACTCCACTGATCTACATGTGCTAATATTCAGTAATGATGTACTGCGATATACACTCACAGGCTACTTTATTAAGAACAGCTCCTCATTCATGCAATTATCCAACCAGCCTATCATGTGGAAATAGTACAGTGCATAAAATCAAGAGCTTCAGTGTACATTCACATCAAATATCACTGACTGTGGGGGAGCCCCATTGTGATGGGGGGCCCCCGGTGTAGTGAGCAACTGAAATTGAATTATAATGCAGCTGGACCACAAACATTACAAAGAAGAAAAGGACGTGTTGATTATATTTAACGTTAAGAATATTTTGTGTACTCTTAGGTGCCTTAAAAATCAGAAAGGTAGAGAAAAAGTTCTCTTCCCTTTGTGTTGCAATATGCACGTCAATGACAATTTTGTGATATATTTTCTCCCTTGTTAATTCCCCCACCATCCCAATATGGCCTCCTCCCTCACTCTTGTGGTGGAGTGCCAGAATTTTGCATCATGGCACTGTCTGGTGGTGGTGTAAGGTTGTGGGGGATGTTTTTTGGCATACATTAGTCCTATTAATATGAATTGAG
>JANZLE010000023.1:560376-573432 GCA_026413485.1 Osteogeneiosus militaris
TAGGTGTGAATGTGAGTGTGAATGGTTGTTTGTCTCTATGTGTCAGCCCTGCAATGATCTGGCAACTTGTCCAGGGTATACCCCGCCTCTCACCCATAGTCAGCTGGGATTGGCTCCAGCGACCCTGAACAGGATAAGTGCTTACGGATAATGGATGGATATAAATGTCTTGTCCTTTCTTTTAACCAGTAGGTGTCCTCAGTGTTCACTTTGGTGCTTCAACAAGGCTTCATCTCACCATTACATCTAAAATATGGATATGTTGTGAAACAAAGCCAGGTTTTCATACTCCAACATCTCCTGCACATTACAATTTGTATCATCCTCCATCTTATTATCCACTTGTTGTTCAAGAGTAGCTGCACATCTACGGATAAGCTACGGAACGTGTTTGAACCCAAAGGCAAAAATCTTCAAACTTCAAAAGTGACATTTTCTGCAAATTCTTCCACAACCCACAAAGAGCTGAGCTGGTGTTTTGTCCCAATACCCACACCATTAACTTTTGAAATTAGCTTTTAATTGACTTTTAATTGGCACAGTGGGATCCACCTTCACACTCCACATGAGACTGGCATGCCACTCCGACAGATCTAATTTTACTTCTTTTCTTTTTCATTAACTTTGCACTTCTCATGAAAAGCGCAGTTGCAGCTAAGTGCTTGTCGTGCAAAATTAAAGTTTGCTGATTATACTGAAAGGACACGGAGACAGAATGAGGTAAATAATTCAGATATATGAGATAAGAACGGCTTGGATTTAGAATCGACAACTAATTCATGAAGCTGAGTTGACAAGAGAAAGATTTAATTATACCCAGGCAAACAGAGGCTGGAATTTGGACAGGTTCAAACACGCAACTCCAATTATATAGTACTGGGGGGAACGGAAATATTTTTGGCAGGTTTTGACTGTCAGACTCTTTTTAATCAGTTTTTAAGACTTTGAATACCGACAGTGCCAGTCAGAAGTATGTACACACCTTCAAATTAAATTTTTATTATTTTCTACATTGTAGAATGATACTGAAGGCATCAAGGCCTATGAAATAACACATATGGAATGACAGAGTAAGCAAAAAAAGTACAAACAAAGAAAACCGTTTTCTTCAAAGTCGCCACATTTTGCTTTGAGGAGCTTTCCACACTCCTGGTGTTCTCTCAACCATCTCCATGAGGTTGTCACTCGAGTCGAAACGGTCTTGAAGGACTTCCTGTACATGTTGAGCATGTTGTTGTTGTTGTTGTTGGTGGTGGTTTCTTTCTTTTCACTCTGTGGTCCACTTCATTCCAAACCATCTCAACTGGGTTTAGATTGGGGGATTGTAGAGGCCAGGTCATCTGACACAGCACTCCTTCATTCCTTCTTGGTTAAATAGCCTTTAGAGAGCCTGGAGATGTGTTTGGGGTCATTATCCTGTTGGAAAACAACCGATGGTCCCATGAAGCATAAAACAGATGTGATGGCGTGATGTCACTGCAGAATTTCATGGTAGTGATGCTGGTTAAGTGTACCTTTAATTTTGAATAAATAACCAACAGTATCAGCAGCATAACATCTCCACACCATCACACCACCTCCTCCTCCTTCATGCTTCACTGTGGGAGCCACACACGTGTTTGGAACCAGAAATGTCAGTTTTGGACTCCGACTGAAGCACAGGTTTCCCTGGTCGAATGTTCATTCCTTGTGTTTATTGGCCCAAGCCGTTCTTCTTCTTCTTCTTCTTCTTCTTCTTCTTCTTCTACTTCTTCTTCTTCTTCTTCCTCAGTAGTGTTTTCTTTGAAACCATGAAGACCTGGTCCACTCGGTCTCCTCTGAACAGTTGATGGTGAGATGTGTTTGCTCCTTGAACTTTCTGAAGCGTTCATGTAAGCTCTAATCTGAGGTGATGTTGATTGGAAGCCAAGGTCTTCCTTTCCTGGGACGTTATAGCATCTACACACCATCGTTCCATCACCAGTCTGTTTTTTTTTTCAGCTTGTCATGTGACGGAAAAACTGCAAAGTGATTAAAAAGTCATTATGACTAAGTTATAAAAGGTTCAGTGTGTCATCTCAGGTTTTTTTTTTCAGACCGTGAGGAGATAATTAACATCAAACCGCCTGATTAACATGCAAATGACTCTGCCTGAGGTGCAGAATAATAGTCGACTGGCAGACGTGTCGTGAAATTGGTTTTCGAAGATATCTACATCAGGGTTTACATATGGGCTTCAGAATACAACATGGAGGAGAGTATGAGCTAGCCACGTGAAGGATACACAGAAAAAACAGAAGCTACAAGACAGGAAGTCCGCTAAAACTTGGGCGATGTTCCTCAAAACGGTTCCATCTTGTTAGCATGTGGGACTTTGTATAGCAAGTTTACCGGTCTGGAATCCAGAAAAGAAAAAAAAAATGCAGGACTGACTGTCGTAATTGGGAATGTATCACTAGCATACATCATTTTAGCAAGAAAGCAGTTAATTAGCAGTGATTCCATGAAATCGAGTCGTACATGAGCTGAGAGTTGATGAGGCACGTAGCACCGACATTCAGTGGAGTAACTGCACAGCAAAATCAACAGTGTTAAATAGAGTTAATTTTACAGAGTTAAAAATCGCAGTGTTATTCAGAGTTGTTTCTGGAGTTGATTTGTCAAACATGTACACTTGCGGTGTAAAAGTTACTCTCATGAGTGTTAAAATTGCGTGTTAAATAAAGAATACTCTGGTGTGGAGTTGTTTGGTACATCCGGGGTATTGCAGCAGAGAACGAGCCGCGGGGTTTTCAGCAAACGGACGCCATTCTATTTCAACTACACGAGGAGAAAGGTAACGTCCAACTTAACTGTATACAGTTTGCGCACTAAGTACTTTAAACATCGAAATATTGACCATTTTGCATATGAATGTATTTGCATAACACCATGGTTACGTATTCGGGACAACATTTTCGGGACAACAGTCGGTTTTCTGTCAAGTCTGCGTTAAAACTGACAAATGAGTTCATATAACGAAAAAGCCGGTGTGATGAGCTACTATGAGGTGTTTAGATGCTAGCACAATAGCTGTGACTGGACTTTGCTAGCACCGAATGGTGTGGCTTCAGTGAACTTGGTCGTGACCGTGACCTTGGTGTGTGTGGCCATCCTCGTTGAAACAGACAGTGAGTAGCTGCTAGCCTACTGCTTGTAACATTACGCCGATTTCGTTTCATTTGGCATATGGCTTTTCTACCATAACAAGTAATGTGAACACTAAACATGGACGCAGTTAACGTTAGTTAACTCCGTGGATACGGGATAACTAACGTTACGGCCTCCACATTTAGCATTGTATAGCACTCCACATAGCTTTCACTGATGTAGCCACCTAAGCAGTTGTGTGCGGAATGTAAATCGAAATAATCTGTTCATAGCATAAGCCCATGGCCACGGTTAGTAAGGTGTTGTGTTTAACTAACTAGCATTTAGTATACTGCCCCCATCGATGTGCTACCATGAGGCTTGGGGTAGTTCTAGCTTGCTTCTAGCTCCGTGTTGTTTGGCGCCAAGCGAACTGGCGGTGGGATTCGTGGTCTGTGTCGAGGTGCGTGTCCTCCTGTTTGATTCAAATAGCCTAACGTTTGCATGGAAATACATTGTGCGGATATGGTTACAGTTGATTTGGTCCCGAAGCGAGGTCTTTTAGATGACTTGGATGACGTGAAGGGAATGAATATCGCCTATTATGTACTGTTTTGGGGCTTATTGTCGGTAGTGCGTGCTGATACTATACTGGCTTCATTCACTTCAGCAAATCAAAATAATTTTACACCGTACACCCAACAACACACATCAGGTGTAACATGGTTTGGTTAATTACTGTGACGTTTCTTCTATTTCAGTGCAGAACACACCATGCTTATTAAAGTGCAGTATAGGACGTTCAAGAAGTACATTAAACTTCAGCCTCAATGCACATTTGAGGAGGTCATTGAAGAGGGTAAGATGTATTTTTTGTGGATTTTGTATAAATATGCTGTATAACACGCTCAACATGAAAACGGCAACTGGGCGCTCATTTTGTATGTTTATCCGAAAGAATAAAGAGGACAGTACTCCTAGTTGATATGCATTTTACATGCACACATCTAGTAAAGTTTGTTTTTGTTCCACATTAATCCCCTGGCATGTGTTAAAATATCCTATTCAATAACAACACATTCTTTTTCAGTCAAATCCAAGTTTGAAATAGCATCTTCAACGGCTATGAAGTTATTTGATGAGACAGACACAGCAATTGATGGGGATGTTTTCCAAGACGTCATCGCAGACAACCCATCCATCTGTCTGGTGGCAAAACCTTTTGATGGTATTGTATAACTGCTTAATATACCCATTATTTTAAAACTGTTTTAAAATGGAAGAATTATCATTACAACTGTTTCACTCCTTCGCTCACCATTTTCTACCATCGCTTTTAACATTTAAATAGCAGTTTGTGCAGAGTACCAATGTTTTTCTTTTATTTATCTTGTCCATACATTAAAGATTTTTAAATGTTATAATATACAACTAAAACATTATGTTTAGCTCATTGTTGCACTTCACCTTTTCATAAGGTACAAGTATCAGATTGGCACATTGTGATGTGATGGGTTAAATATTGTAGCCTGGTCCTGACCATCCCATAATACTACCATTTCATTTCGTATTTATGGTCTGGCATTTCTTTGCTCTGAAGCGCTTGCAGGAAGCGGGAAGTAACGCCCAGTTCTGGTTTGAATTGATTGGACAGCGCGCCCTCCCCCTTTCGCCCCCACCAGTGTCGTGTATCATACAGGTCTCTGGCCCCCACCAACCCGTCTCTTCGTTTATTGGCTGCTTTCTGGAGGGGGGCGTTACTGTTAAAATTCTACAGAGCAGAATGCTCCACAGAGGAGCACTGCCAGACACGTAGTGGAGCCAATCCTTGGGCGGAAGTACGTGGATGGCTCGCGAGGCTATAAATATTGCCCCCTACTTGCCTTTTCTTGACACTGTAGTTTTTAAAGTTTGTGCAACCACGTGCAACCACGTTCA
The DNA here is from genome assembly GCA_026413485.1 of Osteogeneiosus militaris. Classification (NCBI taxonomy): domain Eukaryota; kingdom Metazoa; phylum Chordata; class Actinopteri; order Siluriformes; family Ariidae; genus Osteogeneiosus; species Osteogeneiosus militaris. The sequence goes on from JANZLE010000023.1 coordinate 565,423, forward strand.
CCCTGCTAGTTACTTCATGCCACAGATTTCCCACTCCTAGCTTCAACTCCCTCACAAGACCAGTGTAGAAGATATGTCACAGGCTCAACATTTTCCCCTTTAGTCACTTTTTTCAACATAAGAAATCTAACTCTGAATTGGTGTGCAATTTATTGTTGTAGACGAGTGTCTCTCAAGTCCCACCCATTCCACTGAAGCAGCCTTCCCAGCCCAGGCGCCCACCCTAGGCTTCCCTTCCCAGCCTGATGGTGCAGAGGCAGCTAAATTGGTGAGTCTTAATTTAATGTTATATGTTACTTTGTGCATATATGAATGACACACCCTGTAGGAATAGTACAAAAACACCCAATTGTGGGGTGGCGTGGCGCAAGTGGTAGAGCGCCGGCCCCCAAATGGGCTTGCATACCCAGGGGTACCCCGGGTTCAAATCCGGCCGGGGTTATTTCCCCAGCCCTACCCCGTCTCTCCCAACACAGTTTTCTGTCAAAATCTTCACTGTCCTCTATAAATAAAGACATGAAAAGCCACAAAAATTGAAAACCATTTGCAAAGAGCAACTTGTGAATTCTCTTTTCATTGTGTGTCTTGTATGTGTAGATGATTGAGGATGTTCTGCAGAAGAGTGCAGGAGGGCAAGAAGTAATGGAGGAGTATAGAAGATCCAATGCCTTGACTCACTGCACAAGAAGGCAACTTGTGAATATCCTAGTCAGCCACATGGTTGAAATGCATGGGTATGTTAAAGTTTATTTCCAGAATTCATGCCCCCCATTCACGTGTTACCTTTTTACAAACACTGACTAGGAACATCATATTCTTTCTAGTCCTTATGAATATGCAGTATGTAGTCATTATAAATTGCACTTTTCATATATGAAAATTGGATCTTCTCCATTGTCTGCCATTTTGAATTTCCAGAAATGCATTTTAGCTGGAAAACATACTGTATTTTGGTCATACTAGTAAATATTAGTTTATTACTTCGTACACATTCATTAAAGATATGATTTGGCAATAGGTGTCACATTTTCATAAGTTGCAATACCTTAACCCTAATGTTGAATCTATGCATCTTCCTGTGTAGAAGGACTCCAGTGCGCCGGCAAAGAGAAAAGTACGCACTCGGAATTATAACCTTGTTTCCCAGTCTGAGGGATCCATACTCAACAAAGGGCTATGTAAGTGTGTATTATATGTTAATCATGATGCTGAATAATGACCAATTCATGGTTTTATGTTTTTCTTAAATGGTTGTACTTTGATAAATGTTTTCAGGAGCACTTCTATGATGCTGCTAGTGGCACAGGCTACTTGGCTTGGCGACTGAAAACGGTGCAAAGAAGGGTGTCTCAGCGTTCCAGTAGCAGTCCTGTGGCCCTACAGGGAGGTCCCAACTTAAAGAGGACAGCCCCAGAACAAGGACCGGATGGGGATGCTGTGAGGGAGGCCATGTCCCTGCTTCTACATTCTATGGACGATGCGGTCGTCCGCAGCAAAATGGACGAAACGTTTTACCATCGCCAAGAGCTGGTTCATAATCCAGAGATGACAACAGACGTTCTGAAGGCCTACCCAAGATTTCTGGATGTAAAAGGTTTGGTACGTGCAGATTAGTATCTGAAGACTGTACTGTTAAGGATCTTTCAGTTGTCCGATCAGTGAAAATGTGCAGCCAACATTGTTAATTGATTGTCTCCGGTGGTCATGAGTCAGAGGCAAGCAGTTAAAATTGCTGTTGGTAGTTTTCTTTTTGGTTGTTTTTTTTTTTTTTTAGCCTTTTTTGATGTGGAAGTTGTATGTAAAATGCCAAAACTGCCAGGGACGGAGTAACAAATCTTTTAATCAATAACTTTTGTTTCTTTATTATGTATTTTCATATCCTGCTTTAGATTAGTCAAGACTTCAGACGTTTGTTCGGAGTGGACACATCTGCCAAGCTGATGGAGAAATGGGATGCCATCAAGTCTAAGGTCATTGAAGAAGCCCAATTCTTGACCCAGACTACCAGTGTTCGGAACCTGTTTATGTCAGCAAAAAAGACAGAAAATGATGATGCTCTTCCAGGTCAGTATAAATTCATAGTTGACAAAGGCGTGACATTGCAATCACACCTAATAACTCACAAAATGTTTGCCAGAACTACCCGATGGTTTATGGTAACAGACAGGACCTTGCCCATCAGAAACGTCCCGTTTCCCCATCTGCATACTCCGCCTGCTTTACAGACCTGACGTGCTGACTGGATGAATACTACCTTCCAGTGCTTTGGCTTTTTTACTTTGGACATTGTAGCCACAACCCCTCTCACGCGACAATATAGTCACTCTGGCATGTGGCTTCTCTCACATGTGTTGTACAGTAATTCATTAACACTGTGAACTTAGATTTAGGTTTAACCAGATTTGGTATCTTTCGTCTATATTTCTAATACAGGTTCAAATTTTGGCATGTCCTGCTTGTTAATATACAGTCCTGATACATACCTGATCACCCTTCAATAATACAGTCACCTATACAAAACACATGTGCACATCATCTATGGGTTATGCCCTAGTACCCTTGATATGAAACCACATTGCATCACCAGGCTTGAAAAATGTGCTCTTCTTTTAGAATGGGACACCGATATGGCAACTCTGTTGTTGTTGCTTCACCTCCTTCCACCTCAACCCGTTGGGAAGAAGTCAATGAAGATAAGTGCCGAAGCCGCGATCGAGAAGGTTGTCGTCTATCACAAGGTGAAACACTGTCACTTGCATTGATTTAATTATCCAAATGTTTGGTAGTAATTGACATTGGGAACCTTACTGGTTCAACACTACCGCTTTCAATCTCCAACATGCACACACTGACATTAAAATGTCACCCTCATTCTCATGTACGATTGCATTAGCGATTTAGTTATTTACAGGGTATTGTTTTCAGGTCCTGGAGCAAGTTGTTGTTATTGTTGCCTTTTCATGATCTACAGGTGGAGCTCGAGGTTCTGGTCAGTGTTATTGAGGAGGCGGAGTTGGGTCTATTTAAAGGAGAATTGATTTGGTGATTTGGACCTGGGGTGTATTGTAACATGATACTGAGTTAGAAAGTTAGATGCGTTGTGGGCGGGTTCCGAGTTGAAACTATTTTAACTTTGAGCGAGCGAGTAAAGTGAGTAGCTAATTACAAGGCAGAATACAGATTATTGACGGGTAACGTTCGCTGAGTGTTCTTCAAACAGTGGCTCATAGCCTACATTAAACGACGTGTTCTTTGAAGTTTACTCACTTACATGTGTAATTTAATCACCGATGCATACTAACATCGGTTAGGTACCAACATTGCAGTGCTAGTTGGACATTTTCGCTGTTGCATGGCAAATGCGGGAGTCAAGGCAACCTAGTCAACGAAAGTACCCAGAGCGAGTGGTAAGTAGGGGAGTGAGCGAGTAGTGAGCAGCGATGTAATGTGAACTGCCCTTAACTCGGTATCATGTTATAATACACCCCAGGTCTAAATCAATAAATGCTCTTGCAAAGACAACTTTGACAAAGTTAATGAGAATCTTAAATCAAGGGTCTTCACATATGCTTGAACGATCTCAGTTGTCAGTTTTGACACATTGCATGACATTTTTTCTTTCTTTTTCAGTCTTGTTGTAGTGTGGAAGAGGCTCTGAAGGAGAAACAAGATCGCCAGCCATATCTCCTTGCAGTGGGACGAAGCCAGAATCGGATTGACCACTTCTACATCGCCTTGGACAAGAAACTGGTGCCATGTGAATCTGTTCGCTCTGTTGGGGCATTTGATGAACTGTTCAAAGTTCATTTTGTCCTCAATCTGGCATACGATGGTGCGCTACTGAATTTCTACACTTTTCTACAAACAACAGTTTACAAAATTGACATAGGCAAAACCAAGGAGTCCCCAAGAGTCAAAGAGCTTAGAGCTAAACTTTTGAATTAGGATAAGAATTATGTTGCGTTGTTTTAAATGCTCAGAATTCCGTGGAACAAGTAAATCTTTGATTTCCCATTTGAAATTTAACCATGGCTTCTATCCCACTTCAAAACAAAGATTACTATGCAATCAAGAAAGGTGTCGTAAGGAGTTCCTCACATATTCAGGCTACAGTAAACATTTGGAAAGCACTCATATATTGGCAAACAATGAAGAGGAACACGAACAGACTTTGCCCCCTTGTGGTCAAATTTCAGACCAAATTGATGATGTTGATTTAACAAGTGTAAATGAGTCTCAAACTGCACAAGCACGCACAGAGAACAGAAGGTCCACAAGTTCAGCTGAATTTCTCAAGAACAGATGTTCCTCAATAGTGACAAAACTTCAAGATAGCGGAGCTGGAAATGCTTTTATTTCAAGTATTGTAAGTGAACTTGAAGAATATACTGTAGAGTTGCGTGATTATTTTCAGCAGAGTACTTTAGATGCAATTCCAACAGACAATACTTGTAGGACTGATGTCAAGCAAAACTTTGAAAATTTTCAAAATCCAGTTTCTTTTTTAAATTCTGAATCAAAAAGGTTGAAATATCTGAAAGAAAAGTGGGAGGTTGTTGAGCCACTTGAATTAACGCTTGGAGTACGATTTGATAGTCGTCTTAACAAGAATTCACGTATGTTTGATCAAGTTCAAGTTAAAGACACTTTCATTTATATACCCATACTAGAGACCCTGAAATTTATGTTCCGCAACGCTGATGTATGTCAAAAGGTGAATGCCGATACAACCAACACTCACACGTATGAAGATTTTAAAGATGGCAGCTATTTTAAGATGCACCCACTGTTCTCAAAACATAACAATGCTTTACAAATACAGCTCTATTATGATGACTTCGAAACGGCTAATCCTCTGGGCTCCAAACATTCAATTCACAAGTTGGGTTGCATTTATTTTATCTTGAGAAATCTACCTCCTAAATTTAATTCTGCTGTCAACAATATACACCTTGTCAGCCTTTTTCATAGTCAGGATGTGAAGCGGTATGGATACGATGCCATTCTTGACCCTCTAGTTTGTGACATCAAAACACTTGAAAATGACGGAATTGATTTGCCTATCTCTACTGAAAAGGTTTATGGAACAATTTCTCAAATATTAGGTGATAATTTGGGATTGAATGCTATTCTGGGTTATAATGAGTCGTTCAGCAGTAACTATTATTGCAGATTGTGTGTGGTAGACAAAAATTCTGCACAGGCTGTATATAGTGAGGATGATCCTTCTGTGGTTACACGTGACATTAGAAGTTTTGACAGTTATTGCAATGATCTTAATTCAGATCCACAACTAAAATCTGTTTATGGATTGAAAAGGAACTCGATTCTCAATACTTTGACTTACTTTCATGTTGTCAATAATGTTGCAGTTGATGTAATGCACGATTTGTTAGAAGGAGTCGCTCAGTTTGAGCTTAAGTTGCTTTTTGAACACCTTACTGGTTCTGGTTCGATAAGTAAAGGTGATCTTCTAGCTCGAGTTTATTCATTTGACTATGGTTACATGGAACGTAAAAACAGGCCTACAAATATTAATCTTGATGGAACTGGGAATGGTATTGGACTGAATGCAATACAGACATTTTGTCTTGTGAGGAACACTCCGTTAATTTTTGGTGACCTCTTTCTTAATGATAGCACACATTGGACATTACTACTTCTGTTGCTTCAGATAATGAATATTGTTTTTTCGCCTCGTGTTAGTGAAGGGATGACTGTTTCTCTGAAACACTTGATACATGAACACCATGAACTCTTTAAGAAAACCTATTCATGTCGCCTTTTGCCCAAACACCATCTGATGGTACATTATCCATCGTGTTTAAGAAAGGTTGGTCCATTGTTGCACATGTCTACAATTAGATTTGAGGCCAAGCACAAGTTTTTTAAAGACTCGACCAAAAATTTTAAAAACATAACAAAATCCCTGGCCAAGGCCCATCAACTGGCCATGGGTTCACATTGGCATACAATGACCCTCTGTAAACTCGAGCATGGTCCAATGAAGTTGTTTGTTGGTGATGACACTAATATTCATGAATATGTTAAATCAACCCAGGAAGTGTGTTGTACCTCATGGGTGAAAGTGGATGGGAGTGAATATAGGGAGGGTCTTCTTGTTTGTACAGGGGTTGAGGACGAATTGCCTTTGTTTTGTAAAATTGTGAAAGTGTTGATATGTGAAGATGACGTTCTATTTGTTGTACATGAGATGATAACTGGTGGATTTCATGAACATCACCATGCATTTATAGTTTCTGATTCAGAAAAGAACCATTTCATTCTTAAATGCTCTGATCTGTTGTCACCAAAATGTTTTGCCCTACAAAATGCATATGGGGTAGATGATTGTAATAACTATGTTGTACCTGTATTTTGTTTGATTTGAGAGTAAATATTGATAATAAATATGTTTACTGATATGATGGAAAATAAAAAATGACATGTGAAATGGCTTAAAGTCTTGCTTTAATGTTTGGACATACAATTAGGTGCAGTAACAAGGGTTTTTATAATCTAGGCTAGTCTATTCCAATAGACTACAAAGTTGTATAACTCTGTAAAGAGTTGATTATATGTACTCAATTGTAGTGTTAATTAACACTGATAGAGTAATTTCAACATACCATAATTAACTCTGGTAGAGTTAATTAAAGAACTCCTTGCTAGTGTTAATAGTTTAACACTAGGTGTAAGTGTTGTTTAACACTGGTGAGTGTGGATTATATATACTCCGGGGGAGTGTTAAATTTAACACTCTCAGAGTTAAATGTACTCTGGCTGATTTGCTGTGTACCTTTCAAACAGAAATGGGAAAATACATGACCCTGATTGGTTAATTCTGTTTCTCACCATCTGCGCCTGGTAACCAATAAAATCTTAAGGGAGGCATTTCTCTGACATTTGGGGAGGTTAAATATGTAATTGTAATGATTATTTCTTGACCTTTCCTGAACATCATTACAATGTGATTACTGCTTAGGACAATGTTGACATGAGGACAATGTTGACATGTATATAATCAGCTCCACTGTATGTATATTATGTTAACAGCCTACTAATGAGCATTTGGAATTGTCACAAAATAGTTCAGGAGGTTCAAATATGAAATCCCCAACAGCTACACCTTGCTTTCATTGCAGAATATGATGGAGCAACTTGACTGTCCATTTGATGAAAGGAAAATTCTTATTACACTGCCAGCAAAGTTATAGTACTTCATCAGCTTGTTATAATAAAACTCCACCAGACTCCACCACCAACACCACTATTCCTTCACGTCAAACCCATTCCTGCATCCTTGCATTAAAACATTTCTGCCGAGACAATCTCTCTCTCTGTCTGTGTGTGTTGAATGGCTATATTTAATTCTTCATCTGTGTGAAGAGACCTGACCGGGTATCACTATGGGCCATTACCCCTAAAAAGCGAGCGAGAGGTGGAAAGGACAGATAGAGAGTAAAGAAAAACAGAAAAGAAAACAGGGCAGAAAGGAAAGTGTACAATTGATTGAAATATAGCAGCAGGGGATCCTCATAAACCACGAGGTGAACAGTGTGTGTGTGTGTGTGTGCGCGCCTCTAGTGCAAGCCTGGCTCCAGACGTGTAGCCTGGGGGATGGAGTTTGCCTATGAAAGTGTGTGTGTGTGCGTGTGTGTGTGTGAGAGAGAGAGAGAGAGAGAGAGAGGAGCAGTCACAGCATGGGGGCATCTCAGACTTGGTTTAATAAAGGCAGCAGCCAGTGGCTCGCCCTGATTAGGATGGCAAACACACCGGGTGTGTGCACCCCCATCGCCCTGCAGCCTGTGGGTGGCCCACCATGCTAGCCAAACAAACATGCGCAAAAACACCAGCTTCATTTTCAAGTTCAACTGTGTTCATGGTTTCCTTGTTTCAGCTGGAGGCTGTTCTTCCAAAGTTTTTTTTTTTTTTTAACGCTTTGCTCAATTCCTAAAATGTAAAATAATAATAATAATCCCAGATCATTTTAAAACTGTCTGTTAATCT
>JANZLE010000023.1:1043993-1055116 GCA_026413485.1 Osteogeneiosus militaris
ACCCCAAGCTGAAGCTTGCTACGAAATATCAAGCAGTCATGATTTGTAGTTGCTGAGAAAAGTGCTACGAAAATTTTGTAAATCCACGCTGTGTGTTTCGTAAATACATTCAGTCGGTAAACAGGAAGTCGATGTGCGACAGACCTGAAAACAGTACACACTATATAGAGCCCCAAGCTGAAGCTCGGGACCAAGTGGCTATGATTTGTGGTTGCTGAGAAAAAGGGTGTTTCGGACAGACGGAAATACAGACTGACAGAGGTAAACCAGTATACCTCGCCTCCTTTGGAGCGGGGGTATAATAAATATAAAGTACAATATCAGGGGATCCAAGTGGTGCAACCGTCCAAAGCTTCACTCTCATCGTCAATCGAGTACAAGCTCCAAATCAGGATAATGCCACAGGCAAAAAAATCACATCCATGATCGTGCAACTTGCTCGTTTTTTAACCCCTTTTTTACCTTCTCCTCCTGAATGCGTTCTTCAATCTGTCTGGATGCAGCCTCGTGTGCTCGGAACAGGCTGATGGTGCTGGTGAGGTCTGGATCCAAAATGTTCCCATCCTTATCTCTCACCACCAGATCCAGATCCAAAACCCTGGCAAGCAGAGCAGAACAGGGTAAAAGTCAAGAAGGCGAACACAGACAGTAAACAGCCATCTCACTGTCTAGGTGTGATGATTAACACAATAACCAATACACCAAACGCATATTCCAAGTACTTTAAATGTGCAAATCGTTTCAATAGTGCCCTGTTTCCTCCTCGATACTACGCCGTCAGAGTTTCAGAAAGCCGCTTTGGAGGCAGTTTGGAAAAGTCCCTCCTCAAGTTCAAGTTCCATTCATTTGTATTTAATAGACATGTCACAAATCAGCTGAACAGAAATGCTGATATAGATTTAAACCTGCAACGAGAAACCCAGAGACGACAGTGACAAAGGAAAAACTCCCTGAGAAATCATGAGGAGAACCCTTGAGAGGAACCGGCCTCCAAAGGAACCCCGTCCTCTTCTGAAATGATGCTGGATCATGGGATTAAAGACACCTTGAAATAAATAGAGGAGCAGACTGTGTCTCTTTCATGCTCTCCTCAAAAACAGTATTGTCTCAACAAATTTATTCAAACACGATATTTTTACCTGGTTCGCATTCACTGTTTAATACCCGAACCCATCACTGGGTGAACAGTTAAGCTCCACTTACTACTTGGAAATACTATAAATATTCACAGCGCTCAAATGCAAAAACCAGACGTAACAGTTATTTACTTTTTAAAATAAATGAACGGTGCAATTTTACCTTTGTTTCACAGTATTAATCTGTTATTAAATAATTAAAGGGGGGGGGCGTTTTCGAGCATCTAATGGAGTAGGTCGTGCGGTGGGTCAGCTCTGCAGACAATATGATTTAAATTATCTTTTTGGCGCCTTACATTAACAGCGAGATACAAGCAAACCATCTAAAGTACCACCTAAGGTTTTGGATGAACCCCTCATCTCTCTCACTTCCACTTTCTCCTTGTAAATGGTGAGTAGAGCTAACCTGCGTAAGTACAGCTACACCGCTGCTAGCAAGACAGGTGCTGTTACACCTAGCAACATGTCCGAGCCCACTGAGCAAAACGTGATAGATATGAAAACTGAAATACTTTCTTCGCTCAAAACGGAGATAACTAGTATTTTCCAAGCGGAACTGAAAAGTGCGCTCACTGCTGAGTTTAATATGATTAAATTGGAGCTACAAGCACTTAAAACAGATATCGCAAACAACACCGCGGCGTTGCGAGCCGACATGGAAAAAGTTAAAACGACAGTGTCGGACATGGAACAAGGCCTCTCCGCCTGCTCAGATGAGATAACATCACTGCAGGACGCCGTGCAAAAACTCGAGAGAAATGTGGAGAGTCTACAGGGAAAATGTTTGGACATGGAGGGCAGAATGAGGAGGTCAAACATCCGCATCCTGAACGTGGCTGAAGAGGCTGGATCATGTTCCCCGGCCTCTGTCTCGAAGTTAATCAAAGAGGCCTTGAAAATGGATAAAGATGTGCTAATTGACAGATCCCATCGCACCCTCCAGCCAAAGAGATCAGATGGAAAGCCCCGAGCAATAATCGCAAGGCTACACTATCATCAGGACTGCGTTGAGATCCTTCGCCGGGCCAGAGAAGCCGGTCCCCTGCAGTATAACGGAGCCACTATTTTCGTGTTCCCCGACTATCCACCGAGCATTGCTCGAGCAAGATCAGCTTTTAACGAGGTCAGAAGGCTGCTTCGAGGACGGGACAACGTTCGCTATGGCATCCTACATCCAGCCCGGCTCCGCATTACGCATAATGGGACCGAGAAAACGTTCCAGGACGCGGCTGAGGCTATGGCGTATGTAAAAGCAAACATCATCTGAGCTTTCCCTCTTTAGACTTATGTGTCTCTCTCCACAATGGTCACCTTAGTTTTATTTCCTCAAGAATGTAGAATGACCAAGAAATGCCCAGTGAGGTTGGATTTTTGTTCTTTCCTTTATGTTTTCTTATTTTTTGGATGAAGGTCTGTTTTCTGTGAATTATGTAAAGACCTGAAACTTGCTTTATATGTTTAGTGAACTGGTCCTTTCTTCTCTATTATTTTTATTATTTACATGTTTTATTTTTCTATTAGTCTAAATGACTCTCATTTGATCAGTCATTTATAGATTGCATATATGGACATGGAAACAATATTTGGACTATTTAGGGGAGATGAGTGTAATCACCACCTGATGTTGATGGCCATAGCCAATAATTTGTCAAATTAACCATTTGAATCATTAGTCATTTTTGTTATATAATTGTACTCAGGGACACAGAATGATTAAGAAATCCCAGGGGGTGCTTGATTGTTGTTTAATAGGCGCCACCTTTACCTTTTTTTTTTTAATTAAAAAATGTCACAACCTTAAAATTACCTGTTGAAATTGTATAAGAGCAGAGCAATATGTTAGACTAGTAGTTCCTCATACAAGCACTTAATGTGTGGATGTTTTTGCGAGGGGTTTAGTAGTCACTGTGTTCTTTTGAGTGACCGGGGAAGGGAAACCATTGCACCAAAGTTTTAATTATCTTTTTTCTCTGTTAATATGTTAGAGGAGGGGTCCCTCTTTATACATGCTCAACTAACCAAGACCATCATACATTACTGTATCTTGGAATGTATGCTCTTTATAACAGACTATGGTTAGGCCACATCATGTGAATGTGAATAAATCAGGAGGTTGTCAGGTCACCTTTGTTAGCTGGAACGTGAAATCCTTAAACCATCCAGTAAAACGTAAAAAAGTAATCTCACATCTGAATCAGCTTAATGCAGGGATTGCCTTCCTCCAAGAAACCCACTTGACCACCTCTGATCATTTTAGACTAAGAGGGGGTTGGGTGGGTCAATTTTACCATTCAAATTTTCATTCCAAATCTAGAGGAACTGCCATTCTCATTAATAAAAACGTTCCATTTGTTATGTCCAATGTAGAGGCAGATCCTGCAGGTCGTTATATAATAGTGGTAGGCAAATTAAATAACACCCCTATCATACTGGCAAATCTGTATGCACCAAATTGGGATGACAGTAATTTTTTTACTAGTTTTTTCTCGCGTCTTCCTAATATAGACACACATCATCTCATATTAGGAGGAGACATGAACTGTGTGTTATCATCCACTCTAGATCGCAGCTCACCTAGAACTACAACTCCATCTAAAGCAGCACAGGCAATTAAACTATTTCTTGACTCATACAACATGGCTGACGCTTGGCGCTTTCAAAACCCTACATGCAGAAGCTATTCTTTTTACTCACCAGTACACAAAACATATTCACGCATAGATTATTTTTTTCTAGACAGTAAATTACTTCCGTTAGTCAGAGAATGTGAATATCAGGCCATAGTAATATCGGATCATGCCCCACTACTGATGACTTTATGTATACCAACTACACACTCCAGTTTTCGCCCATGGCGTTTCAATACATTACTTCTTTCTGATACCAGATTTGTCAAGTTCGTTTCAAATGAGATAACTGAATATTTAGCGCGTAATAATACTCCAGGAATGCCCTCTTCTGTCATTTGGGAATCGATGAAAGCATATCTTAGGGGACAAATCATATCATATGGTGCCTATATTAAAAAAACCCTGAATCAACGCCTTGAAAAGTTAAGCAAAGATATCCTCCAACTTGATGAAGTATTGGCCCACTCTCCATCACCTGATTTGTTTAAGCAACGATTAACCCTTCAAACTGAATTTAATCTTTTGTCTACAAGGCATGCTGAAAATCTAATAAATAAATCAAAGCATAAGACATACGAATATGGTGAAAAGACCGGCAAGATTTTGGCTCATCAGCTACGTCAAGAAAAAGCTAGTCAAGCTATAACTATGATAAACAACGAGGTGGGAGTTAAAATTACAGATCCTTTAGAGATTAATCAATGTTTCCATAGGTATTATTCAAGACTTTATACCACAGAATCTAGTAATGATGAATCTCTGTTTGATTCTTTTTTTAGCAACCTTAACATTCCCAAAATTGACGAAGAAACTGCCACCAACTTAGAGAGTCCATTTTCCAAGGAAGAATTTATTACTGCGGCCAGGTCCATGCAAAATGGGAAATCCCCTGGACCGGATGGATATCCGAGTGAATTCTTTAAAAAATTTGCCAATGAACTTGCTCCAATCCTACTTCTAGTCTATGAAGAATCATGTGACTCTGGCTCACTACCTGAAACTATGAGACAAGCTGTTATATCATTAATCCATAAAAAAGGTAAAAACAAACTAGAATGTAGCTCTTTTCGGCCAATCTCTTTATTGAACGTTGACAGTAAATTGTTAGCCAAAATGTTAGCCCTCCGCTTAGAAAATGTTCTACCCTCTGTGGTTTCCGATGATCAGACTGGTTTTATTAAAAATCGTCAGTCATTCTTTAATATGCGCAGATTAATGAATATCCTTTATAATCCCACTCCACAAGACACTCCTGAGGTGCTTTTATCACTCGATGCTGAGAAAGCGTTTGATCGGGTGGAGTGGGATTACCTCTTTTACACGCTAAAAAAATTTGGATTTAGTGCAAAGTTCCTATCTTGGATTCATGTTCTCTACTCTCTCCCATTAGCAGCAATTCGTACAAACAATAACTTGTCCTCTTTTTTCCCATTGCGCCGTGGGACCAGGCAAGGCTGCCCTCTATCGCCACTCCTATTCGCTCTGGCGATTGAACCTCTAGCGATTGCCCTGCGTGACAATATCTTAATCAAAGGCATACAGAGGAATAACACTGAACATAAAGTGTCCCTTTACGCGGACGATATGCTTTTGTACTTATCTGAACCATTAAGCAGCCTACCATTAACACTTGCCCTGTTAGATACATTTGGGAAAATATCTGGTTACAAAATAAACACACAAAAAAGTGAGCTTATGCCTATAAATCTTGCTGCTGAACAGACTGTGTTTAATTCACTGCCCTTTAAAATAAGTAAAGATAAATTTAAATATTTAGGTATCTGGGTTACACATAATTTTAAGCATCTCTACAAAGCCAATTTCCCCCCACTTGTCGAATCTATGAAAAATGATCTTGATCGCTGGAATCTATTACCATTATCACTAGGAGGCAGAATTAATACTATTAAAATGATTGTGCTACCTAGATTTTTGTATCTGTTCCAGTGTATTCCTATCTTTTTGACAAAATCCTTTTTTTTTTTGCTTATTGATAAATTGTTATCCTCATTCATCTGGAATAAAAAAACTCCACGAATACGAAAGAACATTTTACAGCGGCACCGTGAACATGGAGGACTATCTTTACCCAACTTACAATATTATTACTGGTCGGCTAACATACGCGTTATGCTACATTGGCTTAATCCATCACAAGATAGTGACCCAAAGTGGTTGCAGCTGGAAAAGTTGACATGTGAACCTGCCTCTTTACATGCTTTACTCTGCTCTAAGCTCCCACTATTAGAACCTATATCCAGATATTCTATAAATCCAGTTGTTAAGCACTCCTTGAAGATATGGGCACAGTTCAGACGAGCATTTTCACTTAATAACTTGTTAATTAATGCCCCTATATCGAGAAACAATATGTTTAAACCTTCCATCATAGACAGATCCTTTGATATCTGGACCAGGAATGGATTAGCTACTTTAAAAGACCTCTATATTGATAAGAATTTTGCATCATTTGAGCAATTGAGATTGAAATATGAAATTCCCAACACACACTTCTTCAAGTACCTGCAACTTCGCAACTTTGTTTCCTCAGAATCGGCTCAATTTCCATCTATGCCGCCCGGCTCTCTCCTTGACTCTCTTTTAGAGCTTAGCTCCAACCATAAAGGGCTTATTGGAAAAATTTACATGTCACTCATTTCTTATGATCTAGAGCCCTTGACACGTTTAAAAAACCAATGGGAAGAAGAATTAGGCATAGAAATTACTGAAGATATGTGGGATTCCACATTAGATGGGATACATTCATCTTCAATTTGCTTAAGACATAAAGTAATACAGTTCAAGATTGTACATAGGTTACACTGGTCTAAAGCGAGACTGGCAAAGTTGACACCAAATATTGACCCTAACTGTGACCGCTGTGGAGCAGCGACAGCCACTTTATCACACATGTTCTGGATCTGCCCAAAATTAACAGAGTTCTGGCAATCTATATTCAAATTCTTTTCTGACCTATTAGGAATACCCATGGAACCTCTTGCCATAACAGCAATTTTTGGTGTAGTACCGCAGGATTTCTGCCCCACTCGACATAGCAAAAACATGATAGCCTTTGCTATGCTACTGGCTAGAAGACTTATATTGCTTAAATGGAAAGATAAATTTCCTCCAACCTTCAATCAGTGGATCAGAGACCTTCTGCACCATTTGATTTTAGAAAAAATCCGCTATGCCACAAGAGGCTGTGCCCTCAATTTCTATACTATATGGCAACCAGTTTTAGATCATGTTGAAAAGATAAATGCCTCAGATATCTTAAATGTGTAGATGTAGCCCCTCTTTTTTTTCTTTTTTTCTCCTTTTTTTGTGTGAGAGATTTTTTGTTTTATTTTATATTCTGTTTTTTTTTCTAAATTATGTATAATTATTACTGAACTTGTGCTGTATTATGGATCTGTGGTGGTGCAGTGGGGTGGGGTTGTTTGTGGGGTGGGATTGTATTGAAATGTATGTCAAATTGTATCTTTTATAACTGGAAAAAACAATAAAAATACTTTGTTTTAGAAATCTCAGCTGTTTTCTCGAGATCATGAAATAATTTTGTTTTCTCGAGATCACGGAGTAATTGTTTTGTTTTCTTGAGGTCTCGAGTTAGTTGTGTTGTTTTCTCGACATCCTGAATTAATTATGTCGTTATCTCGGGATAACAAGGTGAAATAAAAAAAGCTTATGTGAAGGGCCTCTTGCGGCTTCCATACTTTCAGGTATTCAACGTGTCTTTCTCTTTCATAATTCTCTCAAAATCTTCCATATTTTGTAACGAAGCAAACCTGGCGGCCATGTTTGTTTACAAATTGTCCCATTCGCTTGCTAGCGCGGAAGTTTTACGTCTCCGACATGTGACATCATGTTGTCTTGACAACCATGCCGTATCGTAAACCATATTCAAGGCTCATTCTCCATTGGGTAGAGAGATGTAATACACGTAGGATAAGTGATATGCTAACAATATTGCATGCTATCAAACCAAATGAACGAAACCCGCTAGAAGGGAATAGAACACGTATTTTTATTCCATTGAAAAAAGTGTCCTATATGTATAATAATAAGAAATATTGATTTTAGTTTGTTTCTTATTTGGTTCATGCATGTTGTGTTATTGTGATCTGATATTTGTTTCTCTTCATCACCTTCTCATTCGTAGGATTCTCTGACTTAATGTCTGACTCACTCACTCACTCACTCACTCACTCACTCACTCACTCACTCACTCACTCTAATCCTGCAGGGGATAGATGAATCAATCTTGATCAACCAGCCTCTGATCTATTCACACTTTGCCCACGGTGTTGGAGAGCCTCGTTACTCACAGGTCAGTGACTGGGAGAAGCTGCAGAAAACCCTGACGGATGCGCTGGAGCATTACAATGAGCTGCACGCCAACATGAACCTGGTGCTATTCGAGGAGGCCATGCAGCACATGTAAGTGTTTGTGTCCATCCATCCATTCGTTTATCCAAACATTTCTCTATCCATTCATTCCATAGATCTTTCGATCCATCTGTCCCCTCTGTATATCCATCAGTACATAAAGCTATATGCCCATTCATTTATTAAGTAAAGCAATTCTTGATCCATGCATTTATCCATTCAACTGTGCGCATGTGTGTGAGATTTAGATGCAGGATCAGCCGAATTCTGGAGGCTCCAGTGGGAAATGCGCTGCTTATTGGAGTAGGTGGCAGTGGGAAACAGAGTCTGTGTCGCCTGGCTGCCTTCCTCAGCATGCTTGAGGTCTTTCAAATCACTCTGCGCAAAGGCTATGGCATTGGAGACTTGAGGGTAACACACACATCCGCGCGCGCACACACTTCTTCAGTCTAATTTCACTCTCTGATCGTGCCTCTCTTTCTTTCTCTCTCTGTTTTCAGAGTGATATCGCTGGCCTCTACATTAAAGTAGGGGTGAAGAACATTGGCACAGTTTTCCTGCACACAGATGCTCAGATTCCTGATGAGCGGTTCCTCGTGCTGATCAACGACATGCTCGCGTCTGGTATCTTGAACCATTAATACTGAAACAAATTTTACAGCATATCTACAGATATATACAGAAAACGATAGAACTGTGTATGTTTGTATATGAAGGGGACATACCAGACCTGTTCACCGAAGAGGAGGTGGATATGATTGTGGCATCGATCCGTCTGGAACTCCGAGGCCTCGGCATGCTGGACACACGAGAGAACTGCTGGAACTTTTTCATCGACCGTATACGCAGACAGCTCAAGGTCGAGGGAACGATAGCTGACCAGAACTCTTTGTTCTCAAACTGATTTATTTTGCTTTATTTTTTATATATATAAAAAAAAACATGCACATTTAATGTACATTATCATTTAATGTTATTTTTAAACTCTTGTTGTGGATTTCAGGTGGTCCTGTGTTTCTCACCGGTGGGTTTCACTCTGCGCACACGGGCACGAAAATTTCCAGCTCTGGTAAACTGTACAGCCATTGACTGGTTCCATCCTTGGCCCCAGCATGCATTGCAGTCCGTCAGCAGAACCTTTATTAATAGCATTCAAGGTCTTGAGGTAAGAAAGCGAGAGAGGACAGAGGAAAGTTCATCGGCACGACGATAGCCCTGGTTATACAGTATATTTATTTATTATTAGGTACAGTGTATTGTGCATATACACATGACTTGTGTTGTTTTAGCCTGCAGTGAAGGTGTCCATCAGCGAGTTCATCTCATACGCACATACGAGCGTTAACGAGGTAAGCGTGAAGTACCAGCAGAACGAGAAACACTTCAACTACACCACACCAAAGAGCTTCTTGGAGTTATTGAAGTTATACAGCAACCTGCTGGCGACGAAAAGGAAAGAGCTGACTCAGAAGATAGAGCGGCTGGAGAACGGCCTGCAAAAACTTTTAACCACGGCTTCCCAGGTGACCGCCTTGTGCATTTATATGCAGTATTTATTTTAAAAATAGTGTTTGTATAATTCATGGCTAAAGCCAAATTTATCCTCTTATTTAACCTTGAAACCATGAGGGATGCAAGCTTTTGTTTTTACCCAACTGTATTTTTAGTTTCTCCCTGTTTCCTTTTCCCCCACTGTCTGTCTGTCTGTGTTTCTCGTACTTGCTCTCAGGTGGAAGATCTAAAGGCTAAGCTAGCTCTGCAGGAAGTGGAGCTGCATCACCGAAACAGTGACACAGAGGCCCTCATTGCTAAAATAGGCCAGCAGACGGACAAGCTGAACCAGGAGAGGAGTGTCGCTGATGCAGAGGAACAGAGAGTGAGACACATGCGCAGTAGAAATAAAGTATGCATATCAGGTAGATTGAGTAACACTTTTGCATGTATGTACCTTATATGTGCAGGTAGCAGCAATCCAGGCTGAGGTGACCAAGCAGCAGAAGGAGACTGAAGAGGACCTGGCTAAAGCCGAACCAGCCTTACAGGCAGCTAACACTGCTCTCAATACACTCAACAGGGTGAGTGCGTGTGTCCGGAAGAGAATGAGGGAGGTGAGAAAAAGGTGTACATGACCAGTGAGAGCTCTTTACATCTGTATTGTACACTATGTGTGCAGCTTAATCTAACAGAATTACGGACTTTCCCAAATCCGCCTGCGATTGTGACCAACGTGTTAGCGGCTGTGCTGGTGCTGCTGGCTCCGAGCGGACGCGTTCCTAAAGATCGCAGTTGGAAAGCTGCTAAAGTCATCATGAGCAAAGTGAGCAATACGTCTGCATGCATTCCTCGTATACAAAGCATTCCAAGCTGCAGCAGCTCTCCAGTGGTGTGTCTGTAAATGATTGTGTCACAGGTAGATGATTTCCTGCAGGCACTGGTTAACTTTGATAAAGAACACATTCCTGACACTACGGTGCGAGTGCTGAGGGATGAATATCTTAGTGACCCAGATTTCAACCCGGAGTTTGTGCGTCTGAAGTCCTCGGCTGCAGCCGGACTGTGTGCTTGGGTGATCAACATCATACGGTTTCACGAGGTATTATGACACACAGTTGCGCTAAACGAACACATTTGGGAGCAATGGACACTTCTTTTGCGTTAACCTGTCCCAAAAATTATTTCCCATAAGTACAATATAATCATGTACAAACTCACTTAAAATGATTATATTTGAGTATTTTGAATATTCGGAGTTTGCTATATTATTGGTTGTTGATACTACAATACTATGCTTCTACATTTTTTCCTCTACCAGTCTAGTTTTCATTCATTCATGTAAATTGTCTCTCTTAAAGTGCATATCCTGGATCAATTTCGTGGCTTTTTTTAAAATATGAAAGAATGTCCCTTTACACACTCATCCAGAAGGGTAATTTTGCACAAGGCCATCTGTCTACAGCAGAAAAAA
>JANZLE010000023.1:4747079-4760692 GCA_026413485.1 Osteogeneiosus militaris
AGGGCAACATTTAATTCGAGGCAAAAAGGGCAGGGGCTCAAGCACCCCTAAAGCCCTATGTGTGCACGTGCCTGGTCTCAGCCATCGATAAGGTATTAGAACTTTCCTGATAAACAAGATAGTGTGACACACAATGTGACACATGATGCATTGAGTCCCCACTGGAGAAGCATAACCTCTTCCTGCACCTCTGCTCATATTCAGAGAGGCTCAGCTTGGTTTGTAAGATCTGCATGGGCTCTGGTGTTTCTGTGATGGTTGGAAAACTGATACACACAGTGTATCTGAGTAGGTTGTCGAGTCAGATGCAAATATTGATGAATGATTTGAAGGAGACCTGATCATCATGACATGCCAGCTCAGTGAAAATCTCAGGATTAAGATCTTGGTGAAAAACAAATTTTAAAGCAGTCTCACTCCAGCCACTTCCTGTAGTGAGCATGCGGAATTCAAGCGCATACTCGGCAACTCGTCTTCTCCGTTCCTTGACAGTTAGTAGCAGTTCAGCAATCTCTATTACTTTAGGACTCTTAGTGTAGGCAAAAAAGTTAAATGAAAAAAAAAACATGAGTTCACCACTCTTTTCTCATACTGCAGTTGCCCCCTTTAGTGCTTTTGTATTGAGGATGCTGATAAACTGAGTGATTCTTTGTTGGTCTGTGGTTCCTACCTGAGTGCTAAAATATGGGGAGCACTGTAGCAGAGATTCCCTGTGCTCTGATCTGTCTCCTGTGAATTTATCAGGGTCTGGAATCAGTGTGTTTGAACTTTACAGTGGAACAGGCATGCTAAGAATGTCTGCAACACAGCATTGGTAACCTTGGTAAATCAGGTGTTGAGTTCACCTAGACATGGATGCAGTTTTCCTAGGAAACACCTCTGTACAGACCATGCGGTATGCTTTCTCTCCTCTCCTGCTACATCCATGAAGATGGTTAAATAATCTGTCAGGTGTGTAGGTAACAGACCACTGCAAAAAACGGCCCTCTCAAAACAAGCACAAAAACCTGAAAATAAGGCAAAAGTAATGCATTTCAAGCAAAAAAATCTGCCAATGGGGTAAGCAATTTCTTCTCGTCAAGAATTCTTGAAACTAGCATGATTTTCTAACCACCAAATACCTTAAAACTAGGTAGGACCTTTGCTCAAAATAAGCAAGTATAGCTTGATTTAAGCAGCTGAAATCGGAGAATTTTCCTTGAATTGAGAAAACTGGCCTAGAAACTATATCTTAACACAAGCATTTTATACCTTTAATTAGTGCATTCAAATTAGAATAAAATGCTTATAACGAGAATCTCTAATTCTTAAATTAAGGATTATCTAATTAGAACAAAATGCTTATAATGAGCATCTTAAAATTCTTAAATTAAGTGTAAAAGGAATAAGTCAAAAAGTCTTAAAATAAGAAGACAAACACATTGGATGCCATCCATTTTACCAGGTTTATTAAACATGGCTTTGTGCTTCACATTTGTCTGGTCTTCGTGTCAGTTCAATAACAAACATTTTTCTGAAGAATGGCCACGAAAAAAAAAAAAACATTGCAGGTTGCAGGTTTAGCACTGTAAGACTAACATTTGGAATACTTTCTAAACCAGGGACACAAAAACAGAGCGCAACAGAGAGCAGTGCGCGTTTCCACGTGAGCAATGACAACACCCTGTACCTCATATGACACTAGCCTGTACCTATTGTGTGCGCGAGTGTGTGTGTATTGTGCGTGCACGTACGTATGGGGCTTTGTGCTTCACATTTTGGTCTGGTCTTCTTTTCGTGTCAGTTCAATAATTTTAACATTTCCCTGAAGAACGGCCAAGAAAAAAATACATATATACATTTATATGTATATAATAAAAAATAAAAGATTGCAGGTTTAGCACTTTAAGACTAACATTTGGAATACTCTATAAACGAGGGACACAAAAACAGAGCGCAACAGAGAACAGTGTGTGCGCGTTTCCATGTGAACAATGACAACATCCTGTACCTCATATGACCCTAGCCTGTGTGTGTGTGTGTGTGTGTGTGTGTGTGTGTGTGTGTGTGTGTGTGTGTGTGTGTGTGTTTGTGTGTGTGTGTGTGTGTGTGTGTGTGTGTGTGTGTGTGTGTGTGTGTGTGTGTGTGTGTGTGTGTGTGTGTGTGTATGTATGTATGTGTGTGTGTCAATCCCCACTCAGTCAATGAATGCCTTCCAATCCCCTATTGCCTTTTTGTAGGACGGAGTGATGTCCTTTTCGTGCAGAGCATCCTGAAGAATCTCAGTTTGCACCACGGACAGGAGAGTAGCCATTGATTTAGGATACGTTAAATAAAAGGTGTAATAGCACCCCATTAGGTAGAGGACGGCATCATAAAATTTCTCACGAGGAAAGGCGCAGAGCGGCATGGGTCCAATGGCCAACAAACAGTTGTCTTCCCCCAAGAGGACGATTGGGTGTCCTTGTGACTGCAGGAAAGACTCTGGGTTCTCAGACGGCTTGAAGTTAAAAAAAAAAATGTGGAGAAGGAAACAAACAATACATCAACATCAATAATGTTCCTTTTTCAACAAAACATTTATCCTACCACTAACCTCCAGAAAATAACGTCGAGTGGACAATTGTTTAAAGGGGGCCGATTTTCAATTTTTTTGTTTTACTGCTGTTGAGAATACACACGAAGTGCCAGGCATTAGGCGGATTAACGCCGCTGCAGATATTCTATTTGCTGCTGAAGGCGCATGGCCTCTGCGGAATTTCTCACCTCAAATTTCAGCAGCATGCAGCGCAAATAGCATATCTGCAGCTTTGCGAAAGTGACAATTCACATGATCTGTTTCACGCATCTCCTTTTTAGAATTGCTTCCAGAAAATGGGCCAATCACTGTTCAAAATAGAAGGGACATCACTTCAAAATGGTCACGTTGTTGATGGCGCATGCAGTGGCAATATGCACAGTGCGCACTTGGCTATGATGATGCATTCTGGTTAGAAATTCCTAACCAAAATGCCTCATAATTTAGCAACGCAAAAGATCACCCCCTCACAGGTTTGATGGGATTCAGCTCTGAACTCTTGCTCAGCCATCCCAAAACCCCAATTTCCTTCTAGTAAGACATATTCTTGTTGATTAAGGCATGTGTGTAGGGCAATTGTCATTCTGAAAGTTCTTCCTTCATATAGAACTTTCTAACAGATACGTTATGGTGACAATACTGGCTGGAGTTCAGAGCTGTTCATAATTCTCTCCCTGACTTAGGCTCCAGTTCCAGCTGAATAAAATCAGTGCAAAAGCATGATGCGGCCACCACCACACTTATTGGCCCTTCTGTCATTTCTTTATAAAACAAAAATTAGCATTTGAACAGGGATGTGTAGACTTATTAGATCCACTGTAGATACTCATTTTTTTTGCTCACCTGTAAAGCATGGAAGATGGCTCCACCCTGGGTTCGCATCTTCTTCGGCGCCATGGATGGTGAAGGAAAAAGTTGCGGAAGCGCAGAGAAGACCGCTGTGGTGTGCTCCACTAGATTTTTTTAGAGATGAGAAAAAAAGTGTTATTATTATCAAACACTTAACTCTACACTAGTATTGACTGACTAAACCTCTACTAAACTCACCGCTATCCAAGGTCTGAGGAGGCTTCATGACTCCTCTTGCGACGGCGTAATACTGCACTTTGCCATAGAACGTCTCCCATCTCTCTTTAATGTCAGCAAGGAAATTCTTATTTTCAGGGTCAATTAGTCTTCGCAACTCATCCATTACCTAAAAATCAGTGAAAAGCACAATTAGTGATTAAATTAATGATAAACATTGTTTATCAGCACAACAACACTGCATTTGCACACCACATATTGTAGCATATTAACCCATTCTGACCTGCCTGACCCTTAGAACATTTCCTTACAGCATTTCCTCTACACCCTGAATGACCCTTAGAGTCTGGAGCGACATATGCTGCATTCCAGTTCATGAGATTTGAGATCGTTTATTTAAGGCAGGGGTTCCCAATCTTTCCAGCCTGGGGCCCACTTCCAATTTTCACAAATGTCTGTGGCCCACCTCTGACCCAATAATCACTCAATAAATGATTAATAAATAAAGAGTCAACAGCAACAAACATATATTATATTATATATGTTTATATTATTTAGATTTACTTGAAAATGATTTCAGAACCCACTTGGAGTACCTTCAGGCCCCACCACTGGGTCCCGCCCCACAGTTTGGGAATCACTGGTTTAAGGTTTTTGTGTGAGTGCCGAGTAAACAACTTCTGGTGCAAGATAGGGTTCTTGGCTTTAAGAGGGGAGGGGAGAGTGTTGGGTTGTTTCAGGTCTTACATGGTCAAGGTCACGAAAGCAGGGGTATGCCTCCAAAATCTTCCCTGGACGATCCTGCTCTTTGATTGGGACTTGGTTTATGAATCGTCTGCGAGCCTGGAACTCCAGATCGAGAAGATGGGACACTGCAGCCTTGTTTGGCGTCTTGGATTTATACATTTCTTGCAGTGTGCGGTAGTGTCTCGCTTGTGTATTTTCACTGTCCAACTCTGGAACACCTAAAAACAGAACGGCATATTTGCAGAAATCGAAAATGCCATGCATGAGATTATGCAAAAATAAGCGGATTCGCGACGCTGCAGATATGACACTTGCGATATGATAGAGGAAATTTTACCTCCATGCTAGCAATTAACATTTAATCCTATGTGACCAGCTGGCAATGTTAATTGCTAGCTTTTAACCAAAGGAGAGATGAGCTCCTATGAGCTCCTTTCCAAAAATGGGACAATATCACTTTAAGTAGTTTTCTCAGTCATAATGAATGCCCAACACAGGTTTCAGGAATTAGAAAAGGGGTGTGGAGGCTTTTCAGTCAGTCATGAGCAACATAAATATCAGGTATAAAATACATATTGGCCACCAAGCATGTTCAATATAAAATACCTGGTAATGGTTGATCTTGACTTCCCCTCGGCTGTTTTGGGGTGCTGGTTCTGGGCGGTGAATTTTCCAGGATGACTGTTGAGGCACTCGAATCACAATCACTTGGAGCAGAGCTAACACCATCATCAGTATCTCGATCGAAGAGACGTTTGTTCACAGCTGGACGCCGCTTTTTGACCGGACTCTTCACATTCGACAGTCTCTTCATCAGCTTCTTTAGCACATCCTCCTGTAGAAAAGAAATGTAAAATGCCGCTAAATTTAACTCCAAGGCATTTGACTCAAAAATCACAGGAAAATGTCATTCCTAACAGCATTTTCCAGGCATATTCTTCTGTTTAGGCTTCTATGGTACTGGAGTGTTACAAAAGAATATGTATGGCAAATATTGTTCGAAATCACATTTTGTTATGATTTTTTGGACAATGTATGATTGTCCACTACTGACCACAAGGTGTGTTTCATGTCTTTGTGAATGAAAGTTTAGTGTCATTTTAAGTGTGATTGTTCCAGCGCCCGTGTGTGGTTATCAGAACCACCTTATTTCATCCCAGACTACCAAAAAACAGGCCTTTATGTGAAATAGTGAACTTAAACATTTTAAAGTTTCAGCCTGTGACATAAATAAAATATTCAAAACAAGCTGTACATACCCACACACTATCGGGTGACTTGTCCCTAATCATCGGATAGTAGTCAACCAAACGTTTCGCCATGGACACCACTTCGTGTTTTGTTGGATACCAGGGCTCATCCGATGCTCGGGCAACAGCAATCATGTTTGTCATGGTGTTACGGGTAAGGCGGCAGTAAAGCTCCTTCGATAAAGTGACCTCCTGCTCCTTTCCGAGTCTTTGTTGTTCGAAATACATCCGCCTCGCCTGCTCCAGTTCACTGTCTGTATAGATCACATACTCCATACTGGAGAACTTAAGAAACTTGTCAGGAGGCACGTCAATATCAGATTTAGCCACTGGTGGCTCCATCACAGCAGTAGAAGCCTCTTCCCCCTATAAAATAAATACATAAATAAATAAGTAAATAAAAACCAGATGAGCATATTTACCTGGTGCATGTCGCTATCCCGACATTGATTTCTATTGTCGGCATAGCAATATGTTTTGGTTTTGTTTATTATGACACACTGTTTAATTAAATGTGCCTAACCCAAAACTATTCCTAACCTTAACCGTCAGTAAAGGCATGCCTTACCCTAAAACTATTCCTAACCATAACCGTCAGTAAAGGCAAATATTTATTATAACATTAGTTGTCGACATAGCAGGATGTTGCAATAGCACGCAGTCCCCATATTTACCATACCATGGATGATCATGAAATGTATAAAATAGGTCATACTACCAGAAATCTACCTTTGCATATTTCTGTAAAATAGTTCCTGTAGTTATTAATAGTATTAACTTTTTTTTACATTGTAGACATCACAAAAGAAAAAGGTTTAGTGGTAGTTCTTACATAAACTGTTTTGAAATGTGTTGTCATTTTGTGCCTTACAATAATAACTGCATCAAGCCGTCAATTAACAGATAGATAATATACTATAAACATTAGCACAAAAGCTAAGCATGTGGTTTGGGCGCTTGCTTGGCTATCTCCACATCACAATGAGAAGTGAATGAACCCAAATGACGAGTACGAGTGATAAAGTAGTACTATTGATTAAAAAAAAAAAAACAAGTCCGACAGGCGGACAACAGATGCGTCCGTCTATGCCAGTGGTTCTCAACCATTTTTACTCAACTCTGCCGCCTCGCACGGTCTCTGGATCGCAAGTGTGCTGCCTCCGCCTTGTGGAAACAGGAGGGTATTACAATTAACAAACGCGTGACGGACCAACGCACATACAAAGCCTCTTATAGAGATGCATCTAAAAACAACACCACAACACTTGCCAAGTTCTTCCCTTAGGTTAGGGGAAACACTAAGGGATTTACTACAATACAGTGCCTTAAGCGTCTACTAAAACACTGATTTTAGACATTTGATATTAATGGTGTCTAAACGCCGTTCATGGCCGTTTTTTTTTTAATCAATAGTACTACCTTATCACTCGTACTTGTCATTTGGGTTCATTCACTTGTCATTGTGATGTGGAGATAGCCAATTAGCTGCCAATAGCTAGCACTAGCTGATCACGAGAACGGCCACGTTGGTTTGCTCAAGTCAGACCCACCAGAGACATTCCAAAGAATCTCTGTTCAGGCCAAGCAATGCCTTGAAACAGTCATTCTAGCAAGCGCCCTTTGATTTGTAATGTTTTTTGCTCAAAGTCTGTGCAACTCTCAGTAAACGATACGAAACTGCGCGTTCACCACAGTCCCGAGGGCCGGACAGGCACCATGCTTTAAATGTACCAAGTGCCTCTTTGAACCACCATTAGCATGACAGCTAGTCAAGGCTAACGTTAGCAAAGTCGCTAGTAATAATGGCGGCAACTAATTCATTCACATCATTGACTGTATATGATTCACATACCTTGTCGTCCACGTGGATTTTGAGCCAAATAGACTTCCGACGAAGGAAATGTTCTGGGCCAGGAAAGAGATCCCTAATATCTTCTCTGGTCATCGTGTGCAGCATGTCTTCGGTTATATTCGCTGCTGTTATGTATAAAGCACACAAATGCGAAAATTAGTTATCTGAAAGCTAGCTCCCATCACCATAGCTAGTAGCGAACTGTTTTAGCCACGCTGACATCAGCTTTTAGACAACCACGTTGAGTTTTTTTTGTCAGATTTTTTTTTACACATTATAGTCCGTTATTGAAGTGTACTGTTTAAATTCTGTACCGTAAGCGAATATTAAATTACCTCTGAAGGTAGAAAGAGCCACATCATCGAAGTCGTCCATAGTCAACCTTTCTGAAGAAAATCCGAGTCGTTATAAATGGCGCGAGCGACTAATCTCTCAAGTGCAGATCACAGAACGTATCTAAACCGGAAATGACGGAAATGTTTTTCAAACAGAGTTGTTCCGGTATTAGGAACAGTCTGTTTCAAATATGGACAATGGCCTTGTTTATGCGATTAGTTTTAAGTTACTGGAGAAGCATTAGTAAATAAATTATTAAATAAATTACGAGCCATGAGTACACGCCACACAGTAGGAGGCGGTAATGGGCATAATATGCTGCGCGCCACCCGCCCAATAAACACCACAAGAAGAAGAACTCCGCTTCCACTCTGGGAAAATGGCTTGGAAATGTGTTATCTGCTGTGTGTTTGTGGCCTTAACACTTAGGTCGTTATTGAGTCACATACATGTTACTCATAGTCGCAGTCCAGATTTTCGTGTAGTTTGTGGTATCGATGGTTGTGACAAAGAATATCGAGTTTACAATTCATTTTGGTACCACATAAAACGGCGACATGCATGGTACCTTTCAGCAAGTGGTAGTGCCATCCGAGCATGTCCCGCCAAGAGAGCTACCGCGAGAAGAGATGATGCGACCATTCTGGGTAGAGCGCATGGGGCAGCTGCCCCTAGCAACATAATCAATACAGGCCATGAAGCTCCAGCAGTTGTAGACGACCAGGATCATGCAGAGCAACCCTTAGCTGAAGATGAAGTGCAGCATTTTGGCCATTTTGACTCTACAAGTACCGTGTTTTCTGGCTTCATCCGTGATACAACGTCAAGATCTCCACCGAACACACATGAAGGCACTTCAGTTAACAGCGCAACCCCCGGTCCATCTGATGGTTCTCACGACCTTCCCACCGACGATTCTTACCAGGTATAGCCTAAACACCACATATTTCTTTGTTTACATGTTAAGCTTATTCTATAGACTGGTGTAGCAGGGTAATAATGTTTCCATTAATTGACATCCACAGAATGACAACTCTCCCCTGACCAAACAGGCTACAGCAATAGTGATGGCTGCAAGGGAAAAACATCACCTTTCACAGGTATGTCACAGAAAGAAAATCTGATGCTGTTAAAATGAATGAATGAAATGAATAAATAAATACATTTGAAATCTCTCTCTCTCTCTCTCTCTCTCTCTCTCTCTCTCTCTCTCTCTCTCCAAACACACGTGCATATAGCATATTTTGAGGGCCATTCCAATAGAAGTCACAATTCAATTCTTATTTCCCTTTTATGCATCCCTTCAGTGCTGTATTGTTAGTTATGACATGTATGTCTTTCATTTCAAACAGTTTTCACAGTTTAACATACTGTAAGGCAAGCAGTTCCATTTCAATTATGTTGCTGTCATGCACGGCACATTAACATAGGCCTTATAATCCTATCTAAGCAATAAATGGGACATACGTGCTTTTTGCTCCAACACAGAGGCCGATTTCAGTTAGGTCTTTGTTTTTTGTTGTTTCATTCAATATAGGATGATTTCTGATGTGTATTTCTGGTACAGTTAGATAGAGCTCATCATAACCTTTAATTGCCACTTAGGCCCCTCTGGCTCTAAGCTCTCAATTTGTTGGTCTAATAGTAGTAGATCGATAAGCTCACTACTGTGATGCACTGTATGTTCTTGCACTATTCAATTCTGTCAATGGATAAGTTTATATATTTTTATCTCTGTATTTCAGAATGGTGTGAATGAAATTTTGGCAGCCATGCAGCAGTACCAAACCTTGTTGGTGACCAGCTTGAAGAGTCGTGTTCAAACAACCCTGCAACAACACAACGGCGCGGAACATGAGATGAAGGTTATGGAAGTGTTTGACCAGTTTGAAGATCCACTTGCCGCAGTTTCTACAACTTACCTCCAGGACAGTATAATCAGACAAAGTTTTGGTTATGTGGAACCAGAGGAAGTACGTGTTGGATATGCAGCATCCTTTCAGACAAAAGGAGGGAAACGAGTTCTTACAACAGTACCCAAATGTTTCCATTATGTTCCTTTGATAAGAAGTTTGGAACAGTTCTTGTCTCATCCAAAGATTCTTGCAATGGTGAATGAACCTCAGACTCACAGTAGTGATGGATATTTGTATGATATCCTAGATGGAGAACTAATGAAGTCGCACCCTTTATTTTCACTCCGGCCATCTGCTTTGCAGATAATTCTGTATTATGATGGGATTGAAATTGTCAACCCGCTTGGGTCCTATGCTTCAAAGAACAAGTTACTAATGTTTTACTATACCCTGGCAAATATAAACCCAAAATTCAGATCCCGGTTACCTGCAATCCGTTTACTTGCTGTTGCTATGCAAAGTCAGCTGTCTAATTGTGGAATTGATGCAATACTGGATAGGTTGCAAAAGGACTTGCTTCTGTTGTATAATGGGGTGAGAATGCAAATAGGAAATGAACAACAAGAGGTCTTTGGAGCATTAGTTTCAATATGTGGAGATACTTTAGCCCAACATGAGTTGTGCGGCTTTAAGGAGGGTGTTGGCTTTGCCTACAGTAAATGTAGACAATGTGAATGTGTGTTTGAAGAAATGCAGATGTATTTTGATGAGGATTACTTTGAACAAAGATCACTGGAGCGACATGTTCGACAGTGTGATGATATTGAAAAAGCCAGTACTGAGTATCTCCGAACACAATTAAAGACAACATATGGAATCAACAGAAAGAGCAAGGCCATAGAATTCCCTGGGTTTAACTTAATTCATCAAACACCACAAGATATTATGCATATAATCCTGGAAGGGGTTGCTCCAATGGAAATCAAATGTGTGCTGAAACAATTAATTCTTACAGGGCAGCTGGATTTGGATCATGTCAATTCGGTTATTGTTGGATTCCCGTATTCTCCGCTAGATGTTCGTGATAAACCAAGCATTATAGCCCATAGCACTTTGGCTTCCACTGACAATAAATTAAAACAGTCCTCAGGACAAATGATTGTACTTATAAAAATCCTGCCATTTATATTAGATAAAAATAGCGGTAGTGATTACCATAACCTAATTCTTGAACTTTTGGAAATAATTCACATTTTATTTTCTCCTGTAATTTGCCTGCATACCACTGATAAGCTGAAGCGACTCATTGAAAAACATTTAAAGAATTACAAAAGACTGTTTCCAGAAAATAATATAACCCCAAAACAACACTACATGATTCATGCCCCCTCCCAAATTAAAGCTCTTGGACCCATGGCACGCCACATGTGCATGCGATTTGAATCCAAACACTGTTTTTTCAAACAGTGGGCTAATAAAGGGAATTTTAAAAATATCTGTAAGTCATTAGTGAAACATAATCAGCTGTATGAATCATCTCAAAATGCAAACATAAATGAACACCCCATTTTTCTAAATGAGTGTAATTTGGGACCAGTATCTGAAGTAAAAAATCTTGTATATTTAAAAGAAAAGGCAGCAGCTTTTTTGGGGAGACGTGATATAACGCATGCTGCATCAGTTAAATGGATTGTTCTTAATGGAAATAAATATATTTCTGATAAAACATTACTTGTCACAAATGTAAATGTCAACAGTTTACCTGAATTTGGACTTGTGAGAAAAATATATGTGATAAATTCATCTTTGTATTACTTTGAATTCCAACAGTACAACACTTTAAGTTATGAACGGGATTATATGGCGTTTAAAGTTGAGGTCCCAATGCTGGCACAAGCAAATGACCTCTTAAATACAGATAGTCTGGTGGATTTCACACCATATTACACTGTTGTACACAACTCCACCACGTATGTGCCTGTGAAATACTACCTTGGAGATGTCATTGAAAAACACAGATTGAGATGTAAATAAAATGGAAATGATGTATCTGTTCTTGAAGGGAAACCACAGTGAATTCCAGATTCATTATTTTCAAGTAGTATCCTGCAAGTTGGTGTGGTTCACACCAAAAAGTTTGTGTCTAGTGTATATGTGGCTGTCTTTTGGATACGTTATTGAAATACCTTTTTTGTATAATGATAATTCGCCCTCCTGTTATCCTAAGGGTCAATTTGACCCAAATCAATATTTGACCTCTTATTATTTTGCTTGGTATCCAATGTGTTTGCCTATGTACAGTGTTCTTACGGGTCAATTTTACCCAAATTTGTTTTAGGTGTGTAAACATGCATTGATCACCTATGCTAGTTTATATTATGAGTTTATCATATTAAAAAAAACATGAAAAAAGATGGAAATGTGGTATTGAGCATTTTTACGAGTGAGGGATGTACGAAACACATTCAAAGCCGGTTTTATGGGCATGGTAGGCCACCTGAACCTTTTCCTTGGAGGAACCTACAGGTTCTATAATAATATATTTTTGTGTCAGTTGGAGACTATATGGCTATTTTGCACATTTCTGCCTAGTCATATTAAGTATTTTTGATGTGTGTGTGTGTGGGGGGGTCACACACGTGTGATGAACATGGTAACAGGAGGGTTAAAAAGGTTGTTAACACGGCATGTCACTGTGTTCTTGAATTAAGAATACGTTTTAGTCTTAAAATAAGGAGAAAAGATGTGTTGCTAGTGTGCAGCACAATGCTGAAGCTCATTTCTGGATCAATTCAGCCTAAAATAAGTTTTAAAATCTCATTTAGATTAAGGTAGAATGAGCTTCTAAAAACAAGGCTGTATTTCTGGCACTATGAAGCCATTTTTTCTAATTATACTAAAAACAAGAAAAATACTAGATTAGTTTCCTCAAAACTAGCCAATTGTACTTTCTTGAAAATCATTTTTTTGCTTTTATAAAAGCAGAAAGGAGTTTAATTGAAGCAGACAGGGAAAAAACAGGCAATGGTCAGGCAAGGCACAAACAGAATATCAGAGACACTATTAAAAGGGCAAAGTCCAAAACCACAAATGAAGTAAACAACCAGAAACAGTAGAGCAGAAACAAAAGACTTGGTAAATTCAGACACAAGGAACTGAACGTTTACTTTGAAATTAGCTGTGAAACAGAGCAGAAACAAAAGACTTGGTAAATTCAGACACAAGGAACTGAATGTTTACTTTGCAATGAGCTGTGAAAACTGAAGTCCTTAAATATGTGCAGGTGATTGTGAACAGACAGACAGGGACAGAAAGATGGACAGACAGACAACAAGAGAGATCTCTATAGGGAGACAAAAAGCAACAGTGATAGGATCAAATACATTAGAATAAAGACAGACAGATAGCAAGACAGCAGGGAGGTGAATGATAATAAAATAATAATAAAGCTGGTGCTTTAACATTGATATGTGCTGCATTCAATAGCCTAACAATAAGATATGTTAACTACAACAGGACAACACACACACACACACACCCTTGCCAAGCTCTGCATCCTTGGTTCCACACACTAACATTAAAATATTTCAATGTCTTCCCTTATTTGCAGCATCACAACTTCTTGATGCAAGTGCAGCTATAATTTTTCTTTCTCAAGTCAGGTCAGAAACAGACCTTGTAAAAGGAATACAAAAGAAATTTGAACTTATGGAAAATTCAATTTCATGTCTAAATTGATGCAGGTGAATGTGACATGGCTGTATTTTACCTAAAGACACTAATTATTTCCTTTCACAGCTGAGTCAATAGGCCACATATCATTTTTACATTTGGAATCTAAAAAGAAAAGACAGTCGTGGCCTGAAATGTTCTAATTGGTACAGACTGTGGCAATCATCTTGTGTAGAGCTGGCTGAGAAAGAAAGAAGAGAAAC
Source organism: Osteogeneiosus militaris (assembly GCA_026413485.1). Taxonomy (NCBI): domain Eukaryota; kingdom Metazoa; phylum Chordata; class Actinopteri; order Siluriformes; family Ariidae; genus Osteogeneiosus; species Osteogeneiosus militaris. The sequence goes on from JANZLE010000023.1 coordinate 4,760,639, forward strand.
ACATTGATATGGCATGTTCAGTTGCCCCTCTCTCTCAGTCCGCTCTCTCTCTTT
>JANZLE010000023.1:10248524-10258585 GCA_026413485.1 Osteogeneiosus militaris
AAGTTTTCTACGATAAGCATGGAGACAGACAAGTCTTAAACATCATTGTATCTACATAGACAGTCTTAAGTGATAATGTGGAAATAAGCCATTACACCTCTCCCTCAGTTAACTTTTGTCTTCCCTCTACTCCCACCCGTTATCTGATGCAGCGCTCTACAGTGCCCCTGTTTTGGGGGGCACTTCTAAATTTTGATCTGTGTTCCAAACTTTTCATTTAAGAACAACTGTGCCCCTAGTCAAAAAGCCAAACGTACAGCCCTGACTTAGGTTTTGCCCGCATTTTCCCCTACGCCGCTGAAATCTTTCACTTAGAGGCACATAAAACAGTTACCGTAGAGCAATGTTCTGATGGCAGTGAAAATTGAACCTCCAAGCTAGCAATTTCCATCGAATTATGCATCACCAGCTAGTTTCAAGCTTAATTGCTAGCAATGAAGGTACCCATGTATACCACGAGGCACGGTGTCCATATTGACGCCCCTTGCACAAAATGTTCTTCATCCAAAAATGAGCGACTACAATGACAATGTGCGTATATGTCCAGGAAAAAAATAGTTACAGCAATGTACTGAAGGCAGTGAAATGTTATAGCCTCCGAGCTATTAATCACCATCGAATTGTGTGTCCCTAGCTAGCGTCAAGCTTAAGTGCTAGCATGGAGTTACCCGTGTATCTACCACGAGGCACTGAGTTCATATTGACGCCCCTTGCGCAAAATGTTCTTCATCCAAAAAATGAGCGACTACTATCACAACGTGCGTATATGTTATTAAAACTGCGCGAAGAGATTACACCACTCATACCAGAAATCTCCAATGTAGTTTAAATACAATTTGTTCGACCTAAGAGCTCACAGGCAAAGCAGGTGGACATGACTGGTCAATTAAATAGGTGAGATTTAGCGAGAGAATAAAGCACAAACCTCCTTTTCCAGTATCTCTTCGTTCTTGGTGGAATATCATATGTTGAGTCTGGCGAAATGTATTTCCTCCTTCTTTTATCCATGTTGTTCGTCACTGCATTTAGCTAGATATCCATGCATTGCAAAGAAAATGCTGGTTGAGCTGCTGCATGTCAAAAGATTGTGAAGAAGATGGCGGTTGAACCGGATAATCTTCTTTGGAAAGGGTCGTAGAACGCAGCAGCAATGCTATTGTTTTGACAATATTTTTCAAGAAAATATTATTTTTGTGAAATAGACATTTAAAAAAACACAACTTAATTTCCACGAAAACGCGTTATCTGCCAAAAACATTTCACATGGTTAAGTATCTGCGACGAATACGTGACCGACTTCCGGGTCATGGATCTCTCTGTGGTGCAACGTTCGAATGGTCTTTCGTGACACGAGTCGACGACGCCTCACGCTACTCTACTTTCATTCACTTAAGTCAGAATGAAGTCAGCCTTAGTCAGTTGGACAAAGGGCAAGGACAAGGGTGCGTTAAGCATCGTCCCCACGCAATGGATCGTTGACTTTCCACCCGAAAGTACAACGTTTGATGAGGGGAGAGAGTATCTCGTGGAGTGTCGGAGCGGGAAGCGACCCACGGTTGGCCTGTTGAGCCAGCAGTTATTCTACAGTTAGCTGGTAAGTAGTCGTTGTACTTTGTCATAAAACATTTATTATATGGTGATGTTCTTGTGTAACACTATTGGCTATAGTCAACTGTGCCATTCGCTTTAGGCAATTTTTGTACTGTTGGCGGTTGGCGTACCAAAGGTAGCTGGCTGACCTTGAGGTTAGCTAGTGTTATAGCTGAGACTTGAATTGTGGCCACATTATAGTTTCAATTGGCTGTTAAGAGTTAAATGGCTTTTCTAAATCAATTTCAGTGTAATCACGTGCACTCAATACGTAAAACCGTTTCCAATCACAAAGTTCTCCGGTAAGGTATTGTATTGTGCAACTTTAGTCCGTTGGGCAAAGATACGCTACGGGCGCCATTTTCTCCGAGTTTACATGGCGCCAAGGCTGCGTCGTTACGGCGCCATTTTGCTTCGAAACTAATAGAGCTGCCATAGAGAACTATCTAGTGACAATCCATGTCTATTACTGCAGTGAATCTATCATTTGACACAGATCCAATGTTTAATCCATTGTATTTGTTGGCACATGTGCTTTTTACTCCTTGTTAGTAGTTACATTTTGGCCCATTCTATTGTGGAAATTACATTAATGATAATATAATATATAATAATAATAATAATAATAATAATAATGGTGCTTAATTGGAGTGGGCAGCTTGTAATAATTTACTGACATAGAAATACAGCCAAAACCCTAGCTGTAATTCATTACTGCTAGTAACTTTCGATATGAGCCCACTTTGTGTCTGTCTTGAAGACCAAGTGCATGTTCAAGGCTTGAGCTGCTACCGCGTGAAGCCGTTATCTGACTTAAATCCTTCTCCCTTACCTACAGGACACACCACATGTGCCATTAACAAAGACATGTATTATGTTGTGTGTGTGTTTGATTTCCTGTCTGCAAGTATTATGGAATAATGGCAATACGGCAAATTTTGTTTTCATTTAGTTAAAGCCATTTATAATAGAATACCTCAGTACTTACACCTCATTAAGTATATCGAAATATCATTAACAATCTATTAGGTCTCTAATGGTCCAATGGACTAAATGCCATGTCTTAAGTCTGCCTCTTTTGTTCCCAACACAGACAAGGAGTCAATACTAAAGGCCACAGAGTTGAGGCTTTTACAGGAGGACCAGGCGCCTGCTGGAAACAAAAGGCGTCGGATGCCAAATAAACTATTCCTTGACGAAGAGCCGGAGCCTGAACCCGTGGTCAAAAAGGTATTTGTCTTTACTGTTTTTGTATTTGGGCACACGTACATGGATCACTACATTTCATTTTGAGCGTGTGCGTGTGCGCCAGGGGCGTTTCTAAGAGAAGACCTGCCCCCCTGAGAAATGCCCTGTCCAATAATCTCCGTTTTTGCACAACATTTTCAATTGACGTTTCTGTAGACATCACTTAGGTGTATGTGGTTGTGTTTGGTATCATCGGAAAGGTCTAGTTCTGCCCTTTCCAACGGTATGTATATCATATCTGTATCTGTGCATTTCCGATTCGGCCAGAAATAAGCATCAACATACAGTAGTTGCATAATCAAAAAAAATCTTCGCTTTTGCATACATGTTTCAATTGTTTGTGTAGACATCACTTATGTGTATGTGTGAGTCCTTGGCATCATTCGAAAGGTGTCTTTCTGCCCTTTCCAATGATATGTATATCATATCTGTGCGTTTCTGGTTCAGCGAGATATAAACATCAAAAAATGATAGTTGCATAATTTTTTTTTAAAGTCTGTTTTTGCACACACGTTTCAATTGACGTGCATGTAGACATTGTTGTTATTATATTATTATTCGTATACGTATTATTATTGTAATATCAGACCAAGTAAGTAGTAGTGATTTTCCGCCGATTTTTACGGTATTGTAGTCTGCCTCCCAAATGTGCTAACTGCCCCCCCACACAAGCCATTCTGGTCACACCTCTGGTGTGCGCTCATGTATTTCATAACTTAAACAGTGTGGGGGAGGGGGAAGTAGTGGCATAATGGTGTTCTATGGTTGGCAGTGTCGTTAATGTCTTGGCATAGGGGTTAATTTGTTGCCATAGGTGAATGTCTATGCCATAGAAGAGCTACAATATTATGGCATTTTTTCCATGCAACACTTCTCTGAATCTATTTTTGTTACACTTTTCCATTTAATCTAACAGAAAAACTACAAAGTCCTGGCTGCCAGGCAGGCAGAGGTAGATGTGCTGGAGACCAGTAATGACCAGGCAGGGGAGCTTCAGGCATTGAAAGAGGAAAATTGGCGACTGGAAAGCCTAAACAAGGCCTTGAGCCTTGAAAACAATAGGCTACGTAAACTTGCACTGAAAGGTAAGTGAGGCTTGACTATGTTTACTAATTGATGCTGATGTGGCGCAATAAAAGTCCGCCTATTGCATAGCTACAGAATAATAATGCAACAGCTCAATAGTGCTTTTCAGGAGGAATATTTTCAGGAGGAATGCTTTTAGTCAGCTGATGTTGTTTTAGAGGTGGGGCCTCAGAGTCAAATGTTTCCTGAAAGGGAGGCCACACATCTTGCTGTTTAGAGTTGACCTCTCATGTTGCTCCAGGTGCGAGAGAGCCGCCGCCCACCTGTCCACTGATGTTGTTCTATGACAACATCAGCTGATTAAAAGCACGTCACCACGTGCCAGGTATGAAACGCCTACATTTGTCTGTGATAAGTGAACGTTTGAATTGATTGATATTGAATGGATATTTTGAAGGTCTCTGTATTTTTGTGAATTATGACATTTGTTTTCCAGAAATTCCGTCGCTTTTGGTCTCTGTGAAACAAATGATAGGAGAGAAAGAGAATTGCTCTTCTGCTTCTGCTGCTACTTCTACTGCTACTTCTACTGCTAGTGGTAGTGGCGAAGAAGAGTCGACATTAAGTCCCTGTACTTCACCGAAGCCTGCATTAGTAAGTACATTTTTGCAATGACAAAGAGAAAGTGAGAAATTCGTTCAAGTAACAGGTTTCCTCCCATGGGTGCTTGAATTCTTTGAAAATGCTTGAATTGTCAGGATTGGGAAGATGCTTAAATGGGAAGTTTGTTTTTTTTAAACATAAAGCCCTGTTTTGTCTGGGATGCAAAGGTGGTTCTGATCAAAATTTGGACATTTGCTGCTAAGCCAAGCATTTCAAGTTTCTGTGGTACTCTACTGTGATTGACCCCAAATCACTGGAAAATATAATTTCTAACAGTATTTTCCAGGCATTTTTCTTCTGATTTGGGTTTCTGTTAGTACAAGAATATGAGTACAAGAATAAGAGTTTGCCTAATGTAATGTCATACTTCTAGCATTTCTCTGCTTTATTGTGCACTGCATCATCTCAAGTCTCGTGATTTTTCTCTCATGCCACCAGTAATGAAAGCATCTGGTGAAAGTATTGTAATACTTGTCCTTATATTCCTCTTCCTATTTTTCTTTCCTTCTTAAAATGAATCAGGTTCAACTTGGGGATGGTGAGGTCAAAGTTTCAAAACACTGCTGGGAAACAGCATGTGCCCAAACAACAGCGAAGGGGATGGCCCGCACACTACTTCAGGGCCTCTTCAGCTTGGAGGTCCTCCTTCAGTCCAACCTTACGGGTGGCGTGAACAAGGTACAATTGCTTATAAACACCTCATGAGCTAGTAGTACAGTGGGAGTTTGTGAACCCGGGACAATTTGTGTCTGCTTGCCTGAAGTCGGGGTTCCAACGTGTGCTTGAATTCCTTAAAAATGCTTGATTGTAACTTGTATTTGTAAAGTTGTGAAAATGCAGGGTTTTTTTATAAAAAAAATTATATAACAAATATAACAAAACAGATTTCCTTTGATCGATGGCTTTATATGTTGAATTGTGTTCTCATACATGGTGTTCTGCTGTGAAAAATCAGTAGATTAGTCATCTGTTGCTATATAATGTATTGCCACGCAAACACAACTAGTCGGCTAGGTTTGAAATGTCCTGGAAAACCTGAAAGTTGGTGCTTGAAAAATGCTTGAATTTGATTTAGCTTTTTGACTGATTTTTACAGGTGAATCCAGCAGCAGACCGCCGGCAGCCTCTGGATCCAAAGAAATTGAAAGCCCTACTCGGTAAGATGTAGAGTTTACTTGAGCTACATTATTAACTGCACATTGAATGTGTGAAACTTGCTGATGTAACATGTTACATCCAAGGGGTCATTGGGCTAAATATGGTTAAAATCATTGACCTGGGTTTACAAAGCTGGGCAATATTGGGCACTTGTTTAAGACTATTGAAAGGAGGAAGTTTGAGAATGTAACACAACGAAAAATAAAACCCTTCATGAACCAATGGTGTATTTGGCCCCAAACTAGTGGCATACCCTTCAAGTTTCAACTGCACATTTGTCAAACACAATTTCAGCGTTCTGTGCTAACACCTGTTCCATTTTTTCAAACAAGAAGCACACTTGTTACATTACATTTAGCTGACACTTTAATCCAGAGTGACTTGAAAGAGGTCATAGAGCTTGAACTACTATTTGGGGGCTAATCACTGCTGAAAACCTGGGTCTGTGAAGGAGGGGAATGGACTTACTTTGCATTGTAGGTGGTGTGGTGTTTTATACTCCCTCTTGCCCTCTGGCTTTTCACTTGCTATGTGCACTCTCTATGAGCATTGGTAGTCAGTCAAGAGACAAAATAAATGTTTTCCAAATCATTTATAGGACTTAAGTCCATATATTCTTGCTAGTTTAGCAACATTCTTCCTCTGAGGATATGTAAAACAAAACCAAAAAAAAAAAAAAATAATAATAAGAGATTTTACACACTCAGGTCAACAATTTTAATTGTTACCCCTAAATGGTTGCCTTCCCTTTTAAAGATGCACTGTTTAGGATTGTTCCCAGATTAGTTATTGTGACTATGCTGCTCATTGAAACTACTACTACCTAATGTACCGCACGGCCATGGAGAAGATTAATCTTTCACGATTGAATGGTGTAATATTCCCAGCCATAGTGAATACTCTGTCTGAAATTGATGGTTAATTTAAGCATGTAAGCAGGTGGGGGTTGGGCGTGTCGAGCAATGTTGCCATCGAAATCAAGTTTTTGTTTGTCCCGTTGGCGTTAAGGGCAGAATGAACCCTCGTGCATTTCCCCCAGACAATTGTATGTTCTCATATACATATATATGGACATGCTTGGCTCTGCTGTCAAGTGTTTACCTATCAGTACAATGTTGTAACTTAACTCCATGAAATACCTTTCATTTGAAACCTCTCCCACTTGCTACCGCTTCACTAACGATGTATTTCAGTGATGGGACAAAGTTCAGTTTTAGTTACAATCCAGTTCCACATATTCCAGGTGACCTGTTTTTACCTGTCCAATTCAGCCTGGTGATTCGATGGTGGAATGATCACATGGTTGAATTACACTGGTAAAACAAGGCCATTTGGAATGTGTGGCCCTAGATTGTAACTGAAACTGAACTTTTTCCCATCACTACGTTTCATTAGCATATCTTTCAGCCGAGCCCAACTTCCCCGCACGCTCGCCTCGCTTGTCTACGTCACCAGCCTCTGCTTCCTTGTCGCTTCCCAATGGAAATAGAAATGGAATGTCTCGCCTGCACAATGGGTTAGAGAGTTTAACATTCTTTTTACTTTTGCAGATGCTGTTGCTCAGGTTCATCCGGGTGTGAAGATGGGGGAGGTCCGGATGTCGCTTAATAGAAGAATCTGTGAACTCCGTCACCAAGACAAAAAGAAGTCCATGGACAGGCCTATGAGCCCTCTCAGTGACCTTGAGTGACTGAGGCTGCAGGCGGTCTGCCCCTGAATTCACCTTTACCTTCACTTAAAAAAAAAAAAAAAAAATACAGTTGCAACCATATAGTTACATACACCATATGGTCAAAAACTCAAAATTATTTTTTTCTCATTCTCTGACTTACAATTGGACCAAAACTGTCCGGTTGTATGTGAATAAGGATTTATACATTCATTTTCAAATGCAAAAAGTATTTCCAGATACAAGAAAAAATAGATATAAAATGTAATAAAATGGTTTCAGTGTTTTCATGAAGGTCAGAAGTTTACATACACTCTATTAGAATTTGGTCTAAATGCCTTTAAACTTCATCAATTGGGTCAAACTTTTTGTAAATTGTTTTACAATTTACCATGAATATTTAAACGAGACTTTTGGTTGCTTTCTCTCGACCAAACTCTAATAGCTTGGCCATGTGTTTAAGCCTTAGTTAACATACATGCTGTGCCAGCTCTGCCAGTCATAATAGATGTGAGAACAATTTACAAAAAGTTTGACCCAATTGATGATGTTCAAAGGCATTTAGACCAAATTCTAATAAAGTGCATGTAAACTTGATTTTGAAAAACACAGTGTAAAATTCTCTCTCTCATTTTTCTTGGATCTGGAAAGAATTCGGACATTTGGAAAAAATTGTATAAATCCTTATCAACTAAAAATTGGACAGGTTTTGTCCGATTTTAAGTCAGAGAATCAGAAAAAAGTTAATGTATTTTTTGACAAAAAGTGTATGTAAATATATGGTTGCAACTGTATATAAGAAGGTGTGTGTGTGTCTTTGTGTGTGTGCATGTGTGCCAGTGCTTTATGTGAACTGTTTTGCTTACTGGCCACAGCCACAGTTTTTTGTTTTGTTTTGTTTTTGTAGAATATTTCTGCATTTACATTAACCTCTTTACTTTTAAGTACAAGTTACTGACCAAAGTGGGAGACTGAAATTGTTACTGGCCACAGCCAAGTTTCACCAGCATTTGGCCTGTTGGCCGGTGTCGTCAAGCCGTGGTTTTGTGTGCGTTTCCCTGCCTGTCTGCCCCTCTGTCTCTGCATGTGTGAGCGGTGGTGTGAAAGGGTCGGTTGGTTTCATGTTTTTATAGTATATAGTATCTTCTTCACCATTTAATAAACCAATGTGAATAGTTGAATTAATTGAATTGATGTTTGGTCATTGTTGTAATTCCACTACTTCATAAATGCCTTGTATAAAGTACGTTACAGTATATTGTGTAGTGTAATGCAATACATAAGTCAATATATGATTTAATTAATAAGCCATATACTATGGGATATAATTCAATATATGCCGTAATATACTGTACAGTATAATGCAATACATTAATCAATATACGATTCATCAATAAGCCATATATTATGGGGTATAATTCCATACATGCAGTAATATACTGTACAGTATAATGCAATACATAAATCAATATATGATTCATCAATAAGCCATATATTATGGGATATAATTCAATATATGCCGTAATATACTGTACAGTACAATGCAATACATAAATCAATATATGATTCATCAATAAGCCATATATTATGGGGTATTATTCCATATATGCAGTAATATATTGTACAGTATAATGCAATACATAAATCAATATATGATTTATCAATAAGTCATATACTACATGGGATATAATTCCATATATGCAAAAATATATTTCACAGTATAATGCAATACATAAGTCAATATATGAAAACGGCAATAATGTCTATATTTTCATATACCGCAAAATATATCACTATATTGCGCAATATACTGCTGTACAATATAAAATGATATATTGGCAAACAATATATTGTAGTATATTATAATATATTTTCATTTCATATATTCAAAAATATATTTTCCTTCCGTAAGGGATGTTCTTCTTGTGTGTGGGTTTTCTTCTGGTTTCATGCCAGGAATACTGCAGTTACAAGAAAGTGTCAGACAATGTCACAGGACTTAATACTCCTCCTCACTATAGAAGATATAACAAAACTTGCACTGAAACAAGCCTCCAATTCCACCCTTAATGTGCAATTGTGTGAGGACATCAGTTGGTTCATAATTTTAATGTTGAAATATTATTGCACACATTAATTTACATTACATCAGTGGCATTTAATAGACACTTTTATCCAGAGTGATGTACAACATACCCAGAGCAGCCTGGGGAGCAGTTGAGGATTATATACCTTGCTCAAGGGCACTTCAGCCATTCCTGCTGGTCCAGGGAATTGATCCATTCACCTTTCGGTCCCAAATCTGCTTCTTCATCCATTAGGCCATGAATTCCCCTAGTTTACTATGAAATCTCTATATTGCAAGCACAATGTGTTTGTTACCCCTATCCTAAATAGAAAATACAACACACAATGGAAATAATTATGGATAAGGGTTTCTTCTAACTCTCTCTCACCCCCTGTCTTTTATAGCAATGTTATGGAGGATTTTACACAAAACCTTTACTACATGAGCCTCAATGTGGAGACTTATGCCTCTACTGTTGACATAATATACTTGCATGTTTCCACCATGTTACATATTTACTATTGTGTACTATAATTCCTGTCAAACTTTGCCTTTGTGACCAGGACACTGGAATTTTGAAATTTACATATTTTCATTGAGAATACAGATACATTTGTCTGTTCACATAAAGTCAGAGAA
>JANZLE010000023.1:10959978-10974751 GCA_026413485.1 Osteogeneiosus militaris
CGTTTGTTCAACGATTAAAGTCCTACGTGATCTGAGTTCAGACCGGAGCAATCCAGGTCAGTTTCTATCTGTAATGCTACTTTTCCCAGTACGAAAGGACCGGAAAAAGAGGGCCCATATTACCAATACGCCCTACCCCAACTTAATGACAACAACTTAATTAATTAAAGGGAGGGCATCCCCCATCCATCAAGATAAGATTATTAAGATGGCAGAGCCCGGTAAATGCAAAAGGCCTAAGCCCTTTCAACCGGAGGTTCAAATCCTCCTCTTAATTTATGATAACCCTACTAATCACTCACCTAATCAGTCCCCTAACCTACATCATTCCTATCCTCCTAGCAGTCGCCTTCCTAACCCTACTTGAACGAAAAGTTTTAGGATATATACAACTACGCAAAGGCCCCAACGTAGTAGGCCCCTATGGACTACTACAGCCAATTGCAGATGGTGTTAAACTATTTATTAAAGAGCCTCTGCGCCCCTCTACCTCCTCCCCATTTCTATTCCTCGCCACCCCCATACTAGCTCTGACTCTAGCCCTCATATTATGAGCCCCCATGCCTCTACCCCACCCCATTATTGACTTAAATCTCGGCATATTATTTATCTTAGCCCTCTCAAGCCTGGCAGTCTACTCTATTCTAGGATCAGGATGAGCCTCCAATTCAAAATATGCCTTAATAGGCGCTCTACGAGCAGTCGCCCAAACCATCTCCTATGAAGTTAGCCTAGGCCTCATTCTACTATCTATTATCATCTTTACTGGAGGTTTTACCCTACAAATATTTAACACAACTCAAGAGATAATCTGACTACTTCTTCCAGCCTGACCCCTCGCCGCTATATGATACATCTCTACCCTAGCCGAAACAAATCGGGCCCCATTCGACCTCACAGAAGGAGAATCAGAACTAGTCTCCGGATTTAATGTAGAATATGCAGGAGGCCCATTTGCACTATTCTTCCTAGCCGAATATGCCAATATCCTCCTCATAAATACACTATCCACCATCCTATTTTTAGGTGCAACCTACACCCCCATCACCCCAGAACTTGCCTCCATCAACATCATAATAAAAACCGCGCTACTCTCTATGCTATTTCTATGAGTACGTGCCTCCTACCCCCGTTTCCGTTATGACCAGCTAATGCATCTAGTATGAAAAAACTTCTTACCCATAACTCTTGCCCTAATTCTATGACACGCCGCCCTACCAATCGCATTTATAGGCCTACCCCCACAACTATAAAGGAACTGTGCCTGAATGCCCAAGGACCACTTTGATAGAGTGATTAACGGAGGTTAAAATCCCCCCAGCTCCTTAGAAAGAAGGGACTCGAACCCTCATCATGGAGATCAAAACCCCAAGTGCTCCCATTACACCACTTTCTAGTAAGATCAGCTAAATTAAGCTTTTGGGCCCATACCCCAAAAATGTAGGTTAAACCCCTTCTCTTACCAATGAGCCCCTATATCTTATTAATTCTGCTATCAAGCTTAGGCCTAGGTACAACCCTAACACTAATAAGCTCTCACTGACTCCTAGCCTGAATAGGTCTTGAAATCAATACACTAGCAATTCTACCACTAATAGCCCAACACCACCACCCACGAGCCGTAGAAGCAGCCACTAAATACTTTCTAGCCCAAGCCACCGCTGCAGCCACAATCCTATTTGCTAGTACCATCAACGCCTGAACCACAGGAGAATGAAATATCTACTGCCTAAATCACCCCATTGCAATCACATTAATTATCATAGCACTAGCACTAAAAATTGGACTAGCCCCTATACACTTTTGAATACCACCAGTTATGCAAGGACTAGACCTTCCTACAGGACTAATCCTCACCACCTGACAAAAACTAGCACCCTTCGCACTAATCATTCAAACAGCCCAAATAGCCCACCCCCAACTACTAATTACCCTTGGCCTACTATCAACCCTTATTGGCGGCTGAGGAGGCCTCAACCAAACCCAACTACGAAAAATCCTAGCCTACTCATCTATTGCCCACCTAGGATGAATAATTATCATCGCCCAATTTAAACCCCAACTAACCATCCTAGCCCTACTCCTATATATCGTAATAACCTCTGCAACCTTCCTAACATTCAAACTATTATCTGTTACAAAAATCAACATATTAGCAATAGCCTGACCCAAAGCTCCAATCATCACAACTACCGCTGCCCTTACCCTATTATCCCTAGGAGGCCTTCCTCCCCTAACAGGCTTTATGCCAAAATGGTTAATTTTACAAGAACTCACTACCCAAAACCTCCCCCTAACCGCAACCATCATAGCACTCAGCGCCCTACTAAGCCTCTATTTTTACCTACGACTATGCTACGCTATGACCCTCACAATCTCACCAAACACAAACAACTCCTTAACCCCCTGACGTCTGCCCAACACACAAAATACAGCCCCCCTCGCTATCCTAATAACCCTTACCCTACTGCTCCTCCCACTAACCCCCCTAACCCAAACACTACTCAGCTAGAGATTTAGGATAACAATAGACCAAAAGCCTTCAAAGCTTTAAGTGGGAGTGAAAATCCCCCAATCTCTGAGTAAGACTTGCAGGACCCTAACCCACATCTTCTGAATGCAACCCAGACACTTTAATTAAGCTAAAGCCTTACTAGATGAGAAGGCCTCGATCCTACAAACTCCTAGTTAACAGCTAGGTGCTCAAACCAACGAGCATTCATCTACTTTCCCCGCCCCCGCCAAAAAGGCGGGGAAAGCCCCGGCGGGCAATTAGCCTGCATCTTTGGATTTGCAATCCAACATGTTATACACCACAGGGCTGTGATAGGAAAAGGATTTAAACCTTTGTTTATGGAGCTACAATCCACTGCCTGACTCTCGGCCACCCTACCTGTGACAATCACACGCTGATTTTTCTCAACCAACCACAAAGACATTGGCACCCTTTACCTAGTGTTTGGTGCTTGGGCCGGAATAGTTGGAACCGCCCTTAGCCTGCTAATTCGAGCAGAATTAGCCCAACCCGGCGCCCTTCTAGGCGATGACCAAATCTATAACGTTATCGTTACCGCCCATGCTTTCGTAATAATTTTCTTTATAGTAATGCCCATCATAATTGGAGGCTTTGGAAACTGACTTGTCCCCCTAATAATCGGAGCCCCCGACATGGCATTCCCCCGAATAAACAACATGAGCTTCTGACTCCTTCCCCCATCCTTCCTACTTCTCCTTGCTTCATCAGGAGTCGAGGCAGGGGCAGGAACAGGATGGACCGTGTATCCCCCCCTCGCTGGGAACCTCGCACACGCAGGAGCTTCTGTAGATCTTACTATTTTTTCCCTCCATCTAGCAGGAGTATCATCAATTCTGGGAGCCATTAACTTTATCACAACCATCATTAACATGAAACCTCCAGCTATTTCACAATACCAAACGCCCTTATTTGTTTGGGCTATTCTAATCACTGCCGTGCTCCTACTTCTTTCCCTCCCAGTCCTTGCTGCTGGTATCACAATACTACTAACAGACCGAAACCTTAATACCACTTTCTTTGACCCCGCAGGAGGGGGAGACCCAATCCTATACCAACACCTCTTCTGATTCTTCGGCCACCCAGAAGTGTATATCCTAATTTTACCAGGATTTGGAATAATTTCCCACATTGTAGCCTACTATGCAGGTAAAAAAGAACCATTTGGCTACATGGGGATAGTATGAGCTATGATGGCTATTGGTCTCCTAGGCTTTATCGTATGAGCCCATCATATGTTTACAGTAGGCATAGACGTAGACACCCGAGCATACTTTACATCTGCGACAATAATTATTGCCATCCCAACCGGAGTAAAAGTCTTTAGCTGACTCGCTACACTACACGGAGGCTCAATTAAATGAGAAACCCCCCTACTATGAGCACTTGGTTTCATCTTTCTCTTCACAGTTGGAGGACTAACTGGAATTGTTCTAGCCAACTCATCCCTAGATATTGTATTACACGACACATATTATGTAGTAGCCCACTTCCACTATGTACTATCTATAGGAGCTGTATTTGCTATCATGGGAGCCTTCGTTCACTGATTCCCCCTCTTCACAGGCTACACAATACATGACACCTGAACAAAAATTCACTTTGGAACAATATTCTTAGGCGTTAATTTAACCTTTTTCCCTCAACACTTTTTAGGCCTAGCCGGAATGCCACGACGATACTCAGATTATCCAGACGCCTACTCACTATGAAATATTATTTCATCAATTGGCTCTTTGATCTCCCTAGTAGCAGTTGTAATGTTCCTATATATTCTATGAGAAGCATTTACTGCTAAACGAGAAGTCCTTTCTGTTGAACTAACTTCCACAAACCCAGAATGACTACACGGGTGCCCACCCCCCTACCACACATTTGAAGAACCTGCCTTTGTACAAGTAAAACCCAACTAACGAGAAAGGAGGGACTCGAACCCCCATAAACTAGTTTCAAGCCAGTCACATAACCCCTCTGCCACTTTCTTTTATAAGGTACTAGTAAAACCATTACCCTGCCTTGTCGAGACAGAATTGTAGGTTAAACCCCTACGTACCTTAAGCCTAATGGCTTAATGGCACATCCCTCACAACTAGGATTCCAAGACGCGGCCTCCCCTGTAATAGAAGAACTTCTACACTTCCACGACCATGCCTTAATAATTGTTTTCCTAATCAGCACCCTAGTCCTATATATTATCGTTGTAATAGTTACAACTAAACTTACCAACAAATACATCTTAGATTCACAAGAGATCGAAATTATCTGAACAATCCTCCCAGCAGTTATTCTTATCCTAATTGCTCTCCCATCCCTACGAATTCTATACCTAATAGATGAAGTTAATGACCCTCACCTCACCGTAAAAGCTATGGGCCATCAATGATACTGAAGCTACGAATACACCGACTATGAGAACTTAGCCTTTGATTCATATATAATTCCCACACAAGACCTATCCCCTGGACAATTCCGGCTACTCGAAACAGACCACCGAATAGTTATCCCAATAGAATCCCCCATCCGAGTCTTAGTATCAGCCGAAGATGTCCTTCACTCCTGAGCCGTACCAGCCCTGGGGATTAAAATAGACGCTGTCCCAGGACGATTAAACCAAACATCCTTCATCACCTCCCGCCCAGGGGTATTCTACGGACAGTGTTCCGAAATCTGTGGTGCCAACCATAGCTTCATACCAATTGTTGTAGAAGCCGTCCCACTAGAACACTTTGAAAATTGATCCTCTCTAATACTTGAAGACGCCTCACTAGGAAGCTAAACTGGGACTAGCATTAGCCTTTTAAGCTAAAGATTGGTGACCCCCAACCACCTCTAGTGACATGCCACAATTAAATCCAGCCCCATGACTTGCCATTCTTGTATTCTCATGACTAATTTTTCTAACAATAATTCCCCCAAAAGTTCTAAATCACACTTTTACAAATGATGTCATAACACTAAACACCAAAAACCTTAAATCGGACACTTGAAACTGACCATGGCACTAAACCTATTCGATCAATTTATAAGCCCCACACACCTAGGCATTCCCCTAATTGCCATCTCATTAACTCTCCCTTGAATCCTAGTCCCATCTCCCACCAGCCGCTACCTAAATAACCGACTAATCTCCATCCAAAGCTGATTTATTAAAAACTTCACACAACAGTTACTTACTCCCCTAGCCCCCGGTGGACATAAATGAGCAATAATCCTTGCCTCCCTAATAATTTTTATCCTCACATTAAATATACTGGGACTTTTACCTTATACATTTACACCTACAACCCAACTATCCCTAAATATGGGCCTAGCCGTCCCATTTTGACTAGCCACAATTATTATTGGAATACGAAACCAACCTACAATAGCCCTAGGCCACCTCCTTCCTGAAGGAACCCCTACCCCTCTAATTCCAGTCCTAATCATTATTGAAACTATTAGCTTATTCATTCGACCCCTCGCACTAGGTGTGCGACTCACAGCCAACCTTACAGCCGGCCATTTGTTAATTCAATTAATCTCAATTGCAACAATTACACTATTACCCCTCATGACTACAGTAGCAATATTAACTGCCATCCTACTAGTACTCTTAACTCTCCTAGAAATTGCAGTAGCCTTTATCCAAGCTTATGTATTCGTACTACTATTGAGCCTCTATCTACAAGAAAACGTCTAATGGCCCACCAAGCACACGCATATCACATGGTTGACCCAAGCCCATGGCCTCTCACCGGCGCAGTAGCTGCTCTCCTAATAACATCTGGTTTAGCAATCTGATTTCACTTCCACTCAACAATCCTACTAACATTAGGACTATTACTCCTCCTACTCACTATATACCAATGATGACGGGATATCATCCGAGAAGGAACCTTTCAAGGCCACCACACCCCACCAGTACAAAAAGGCCTCCGATACGGCATAATTCTTTTTATTACCTCAGAAGTCTTCTTTTTCCTAGGGTTTTTCTGAGCCTTCTATCACTCAAGCCTTGCTCCCACTCCAGAGCTAGGAGGCTGCTGACCCCCAACAGGAATTATTCCACTAGACCCCTTTGAAGTACCACTCCTCAACACTGCTGTCCTACTAGCATCTGGCGTAACAGTAACATGATCACACCACAGCCTTATAGAAGGAGAACGTAAACAAGCAATTCAATCCCTTACACTAACCATCCTTTTAGGTTTTTACTTTACCGCCCTTCAAGCAATAGAGTACTATGAAGCCCCATTCACTATCGCCGACGGAGTCTACGGCTCAACCTTCTTCGTAGCAACCGGCTTCCACGGCCTACACGTCATCATTGGATCAACCTTCCTTGCTATCTGCCTACTCCGCCAAATCCAATACCACTTTACATCAGAACACCACTTTGGCTTTGAAGCAGCTGCCTGATACTGACATTTCGTAGATGTTGTATGATTATTCCTATATGTCTCTATTTACTGATGAGGATCATATCTTTCTAGTATCTAAAGTTAGTACAAGTGACTTCCAATCACCTAGTCTTGGTTAAACCCCAAGGAAAGATAATGAATCTGGTTATAGCTATTCTCCTCATCTCAACTGCCCTCTCCTTAGTCCTTGCCTTAGTATCATTCTGACTGCCCCAGATAAACCCCGACGCAGAAAAACTATCCCCATATGAATGTGGCTTTGACCCCCTAGGCTCAGCACGCCTACCCTTCTCCTTACGCTTCTTTCTCATTGCCATCTTATTTCTATTATTTGATTTAGAAATTGCCCTACTTCTCCCACTACCCTGAGGTAATCAACTTACAAACCCCACCTACGCCCTTCTATGAGCCGCAGCTATCCTAATTCTCCTCACATTAGGCTTAATTTATGAATGAATTCAAGGAGGCCTAGAATGAGCCGAATAGGAGATTAGTCCAACCACAAGACCTCTGATTTCGGCTCAGAAAACCACGGTTCAAATCCGTGATCCCCTTATGATACCAGCATACTTCAGCTTTACTTCAGCATTCACTTTAGGACTAATAGGCTTAGCCTTCCACCGCGCCCACCTCTTGTCAGCCCTCCTATGCCTAGAAGGAATAATATTATCCCTATTCATTGCCCTAGCTATATGAACCCTACAGTTAGAAACAACCGCCTTCTCCGCAGCCCCCATTCTCCTATTAGCTTTCTCAGCCTGTGAAGCTGGGGCAGGCTTAGCCCTACTAGTCGCCACAGCCCGAACCCACGGAACAGATCGCCTACAAGCCCTAAATCTTCTACAATGCTAAAAATCCTTATACCAACAATTATACTATTCCCCACAATCTGACTTTCCTCCCCAAAATGACTTTGGACCACTGCAACCCTTCAAAGCCTCACTATTGCCTTCATTAGCCTCACCTGAATTAAGTGACCCCTGGAAACAGGCTGAACCTCTTCAAATTCATACCTAGGTACAGATCCTTTATCAACTCCTCTACTTGTACTCACCTGCTGACTACTCCCCTTAATAATCCTGGCCAGTCAAAACCACATCAAAATAGAACCCATCAATCGCCAACGAACCTACATCACCCTCCTAACCTCTCTCCAAACCTTCCTAATCATAGCATTCGGCGCCACCGAAATTATTATATTTTATGTAATATTTGAAGCAACCCTTATCCCAACCCTAATTATCATCACTCGATGAGGCAACCAAACCGAACGACTAAGCGCAGGAACCTATTTCTTATTCTACACCCTAGCAGGATCTCTGCCTTTACTAGTGGCCCTCCTTCTTCTATACCAAAACACAGGAACACTCTCAATACTAATCCTGCAATATTCACAACCACTAACTCTCGCCTCCTGAGGAGATAAGATCTGATGGGCGAGCTGTCTAATTGCTTTCTTAGTAAAAATACCCCTCTATGGAGTCCATCTCTGACTTCCAAAAGCCCACGTAGAAGCCCCAGTAGCAGGATCCATAGTCCTAGCAGCTATCCTGCTAAAACTTGGGGGCTACGGTATAATACGCATAATAGTGATTCTAGACCCCCTATCCAAAGACATAATTTACCCAATTATAGCCTTAGCCCTATGAGGAGTCATCATAACAGGCTCCATCTGCCTCCGACAAACAGACTTAAAATCACTAATTGCCTACTCATCTGTTAGCCACATGGGCCTGGTCGCTGGAGGAATTCTAATTCAAACACCATGAGGATTTACCGGAGCCCTAGTACTGATAATTGCCCACGGCCTAGTCTCCTCCGCCCTTTTCTGCCTAGCCAACACCACCTATGAACGAACCCACTCCCGAACAATAGTCCTAGCCCGTGGCCTACAAATTATCTTTCCTCTTACTGCTACTTGATGATTTATTTCAAATCTAGCAAACCTAGCCCTACCCCCCCTTCCTAACCTAATAGGAGAATTAGTAATTATTACAGCAATATTTAACTGATCCCCTTGAACCCTAGCCCTGACTGGAGCAGGAACCCTAATCACCGCCGCCTACTCCCTCTACCTATTCCTAATAACCCAACGGGGCCCCCTGCCACAACATATCAACAACCTCCAACCCTTTCACACACGAGAACACCTTCTTATAGCCCTCCACCTCCTCCCAGTCATCCTTCTAATTACAAAACCAGAAGTTATATGAGGCTGATGATACTGTGGGTATAGTTTTAATACAAAACATTAGATTGTGGTTCTAAAAACAGAGGTTAAAGCCCCCTTATCCACCGAAAGAGGCCCGAGGCAATAAGGACTGCTAATCCCTATCCCCACGGTTAAACTCCGTGGCTCATTCGCCAACGTCCGCTCCTAAAGGATAATAGTCCATCCGTTGGTCTTAGGAACCAAAAACTCTTGGTGCAACTCCAAGTAGCAGCTATGGTAAACACTATTATAAATACTACCCTTCTTTTAACCCTAATAATTCTAGTTTGACCCCTACTAACAACACTAACCCCCTCCCCCTTAAACCAGAACTGAGCTCTCAAACACGCCAAAAACGCAGTATCTACTGCCTTCTTTATTAATATTATTCCACTAATTATTTTTCTAGACCAGGGAGCAGAAAACATTATCACTACCTGACACTGAATAAATATCATAAACTTCGACATCAACATCAGCTTTAAATTTGACCACTACTCCCTAATCTTTACCCCCATTGCCCTATATGTCACATGATCAATTCTAGAATTTGCATCATGATACATGCATTCTGATCCATACCTAAACCGATTCTTTAAATACTTACTCCTATTCCTAGTAGCCATGATTATTCTAGTAACCGCTAACAATTTATTCCAACTATTCATTGGCTGGGAAGGAGTAGGTATTATATCCTTTCTCCTAATCGGATGATGGCATGGCCGAGCCGATGCTAATACAGCAGCCCTCCAAGCAGTAATCTACAACCGAGTCGGAGATATTGGCCTAATCCTAGCCATTGCCTGAATCGCAATAAACCTTAATTCATGAGAAATCCCACAAGTCTTCTTACTATCAAAAGAACTAGATATAACCCTCCCCCTACTTGGCATTATCCTTGCTGCCACCGGAAAATCTGCCCAATTTGGTCTTCACCCCTGACTCCCCTCAGCAATGGAAGGCCCAACCCCCGTCTCAGCCCTACTCCACTCAAGCACAATAGTAGTTGCAGGCATCTTCCTACTTATTCGACTACATCCCCTAATAGAAAACAACCAACTAATCCTAACTACTTGTCTCTGCCTAGGAGCCCTAACAACTCTCTTCACCGCTGCCTGCGCCCTGACCCAAAACGACATCAAAAAAATCGTAGCATTCTCAACATCAAGCCAACTCGGCCTTATAATGGTCACCATCGGTCTCAATCAACCCCAACTAGCCTTCCTACATATTTGCACCCACGCTTTCTTTAAAGCCATACTTTTCCTATGCTCCGGCTCAATTATCCACAGCCTTAACGATGAACAAGACATCCGAAAAATAGGAGGATTACACAAACTACTACCACTCACCTCCTCCTGTCTTATTATCGGAAGCCTTGCACTCACAGGCATGCCCTTCCTAGCAGGGTTCTTCTCAAAAGACGCAATTATTGAAGCCCTCAACACCTCCCACCTAAACGCCTGAGCCCTTGCCCTCACACTAATCGCCACCTCATTTACAGCAGTCTACAGTCTACGAGTTATCTTCTTTGTGACCATAGGCTCTCCCCGATTTTCCTCCTTCTCCCCAATTAATGAAAATAACCCCGCAGTCACTGCATCAATTGAACGCCTAGCCTGAGGAAGTATTATCGCAGGCCTAATAATTACCTCTTACTTCCTCCCATCCAAAACACCCATTATAACAATACCAGCATCCCTTAAACTAACCGCACTTGCAGTAACAATTACAGGACTTATCATTGCCCTAGCACTAGCCACTACAACCTCTAAACAAATTAAAATTACTCCATCCATAACACTGCATAGCTTCTCCAACATACTAGGATTTTTCCCACCCATTATTCACCGCCTCCTCCCAAAATTTAACCTCACCTTAGGGAAACAAGCCACTAGTCTAGACCGACAATGGCTAGAAATAGGACCTAAGGGACTCCACCCATTCCACCATTCATTCTCCTCTATATTTGATAATATCAACACCAACATTATCAAAATTTATTTATCCCTCTACCTAATTTCAACAATCCTAGTTATTGCACTATTAACTACAGTTTAAACAGCCCGAAGTGCTCCCCGACCCAAACCCCGTGTAAGCTCCAATACCACAAAAAGACATAATAATAACACCCAGGCACACACAATTAATATCCCCCCACCAACAGAATACATCAAAGAAACCCCGCCCACATCAGAACGCACCATAAAAAACTCTTTAAACTCATCCACAACTCAACCCCCATAACCACCCCCAAACCATCATGCCGCAACCCCCACTCCAACTAAATACACCAAAACATAAACCTTAACCGATCCCACCCCCCATGTCTCAGGAAAAGGCTCGGCGGCCAAAGCCGCTGAATACGCAAATACCACCAATATTCCCCCCAAATAAATTAAAAATAATATTAAACCTACTAATGACCCACCATGACCTACCAAAACCCCACATCCTACCCCTGCCGCCACAGCCAATCCTAAAGCAGCAAAATAAGGTGCAGGATTAGAAGCAACCCCAACTAGCCCAACCACCAAACCTAACAAAAGCAAATTAATAAGATATATCATAATTCTTACCCGGATTCTAACCAGGACCAATGACTTGAAAACCCACCGTTGTTATTCAACTATAAGAACCATGATCACCCGAAAAGCCCACCCCCTGCTCAAAATCGCCAACGACGCTCTAATTGACCTCCCTGCCCCCTCCAACATCTCTGCATGATGAAACTTTGGCTCCCTATTATTGCTATGCCTCGCTATACAAATCATAACAGGACTATTCCTGGCAATGCATTATACTTCTGACATCTCCACTGCTTTCTCATCCGTAGCCCACATCTGCCGAGATGTTAACTACGGATGAGTTATCCGCAACCTCCACGCCAACGGAGCCTCATTCTTTTTTATTTGCATCTACCTACATATTGGACGAGGACTATACTATGGCTCCTACCTATATAAAGAAACCTGAAACATTGGAGTAGTCCTACTACTATTAGTGATAATAACCGCATTTGTAGGGTACGTACTACCATGAGGACAAATATCATTTTGAGGTGCCACAGTAATCACAAATCTCCTATCTGCCGTGCCCTATGTGGGAGACGCACTTGTCCAATGAATCTGAGGCGGCTTCTCCGTAGACAATGCCACTCTAACACGATTCTTCGCATTCCACTTCCTACTTCCATTCGCAATTGTCGCAGCCACATTACTTCATGCTCTCTTCTTACATGAAACAGGCTCTAACAACCCAATCGGCCTAAACTCCGACGCAGATAAAATCCCCTTCCACCCCTACTTCTCCTACAAAGATATCTTAGGCTTTATTATCCTCCTATCAGCCCTCACACTTCTAGCCCTCTTCTCTCCCAACCTACTGGGAGACCCAGAAAACTTCACCCCCGCCAACCCCCTTGTAACTCCCCCACACATCAAACCAGAATGATATTTCCTCTTTGCATATGCTATCCTACGCTCAATCCCAAACAAACTGGGAGGTGTCCTGGCACTCCTGTTCTCCATCCTAGTACTAATAATTGTCCCAATACTACATATTTCAAAACAACAAGGACTTACCTTCCGCCCCCTCTCCCAACTCCTATTCTGAATCCTAGTAGCAGACGTCTTCATCCTAACCTGAATCGGCGGCATACCAGTAGAAAGCCCATTCGTCATCATCGGGCAAGTCGCCTCCGTTCTATACTTCTCCCTCTTTCTCATTCTAAATCCCCTAGCAAGCTGATTAGAAAATAAATCCCTCAATCTCAACTGCCCTAGTAGCTTAGACTCAAAGCACCGGTCTTGTAATCCGGAGACCGAGGACTAAACCCCCTCCTAGCGCCAGAAAAGGAAGACTCTAACTCCCACCCCTGACTCCCAAAGCCAGAATTCTCAACTAAACTATTTTCTGATGTTAAAAATGTCTCATCTTACATTTATTTACTATGGTATAGTGCATAATATGCATAACTCAACACTATGGTTTAGTACATATTATGCATAATATTACATTATGGTTTAATGCATTACATTATATATCCCCATAAATTTATTTCAACCATATTTGTCTTAAAATTCCCTAGAAGCCGTACATTTCACATTCTTATCTAAACTCCAACTTAATTTAACCACAACAAAGTACTATTCAATTTCAAATTCCATTAAACTTGGTCCTCAAAATTAGTTATGGGTCAGCAAGAGACCACCATCACTCGATAACTTAATGTACACGGTCCTTGATAGGGTCAGGGACAAAAATCGTGGGGGTCACACTACTTGAACTATTACTGGCATCTGGTTCCTATTTCAGGGCCATAACACTAATTACTCCACTTATTAATGAATTTACCTGGCATATGGTTAATGGTGGGACCTCTCATTAGCAAGCACCCCCCATGCTCGCGCCTTCACTCCAAAAGGCATGGGGTTCTCTTTTTTTTCGGGTCACTTTCATTTGGCATATTTCATGCACCCTACCAACCTCTAGTTAAGGTAGTCCACGTCAGCGCTCTTAACAAAATCGGTGTAGTGTGTTAAACCTTCAAACTGCAATGATTCAAATGTCTGTCCATATAAACAGAAATCAAGCTCCCCACACCTGTCCGCTCAGGGGAATATGTAGTTATTTTGGATATTAATTGAAATTCCATAGACTGTCATTTCAAACATGCATTATTGTTGTATTTTGCATTACATTATTATATCCGTAGTTTCATGCATGTTTTATAGTCATAACTGAATTACAGTGTATGTATCTATTTCAGGTGCATAACTTATTATTGATCCTACATAATACTTATGGCTATTCCCCCCCCTTTCAACTCACTGCAGTTCTCACGCGCGCGCGGTAAACCCCCCTACCCCCTAAGCCCAGCGAGTCCTAATTAATCCTGTTAAACCCCTAAACCAGGTAAGGCTCGATTGGCGTTATCAACGAGTTCAGATATGTGTTGCTATATAGTGTTATAAATTCGCATTATACAATATAGCTAATGTAGCTTAAATTTAAAGCATAACACTGAAGATGTTAAGATGAACCCTAAAAATGTTCCATAGGCACAAAGGTTTGGTCCTGACTTTACTGTCAGCTTTAGCCCCATTTATACATGCAAGTATCCGCACCCCCGTGAGAATGCCCTCAATCCCCCATCCGGGGACAAGGAGCTGGCATCAGGCACTTAACCAAAGCCCAAGACGCCTTGCTTACGCCACACCCCCAAGGGAACTCAGCAGTAACAAACATTAAGCAATAAGTGTAAACTTGACTTAGTTAGGGCTAATAAGGGTCGGTAAAATTCGTGCCAGCCACCGCGGTTATACGAAAGACCCTAGTTGACAAATACGGCGTAAAGGGTGGTTAAGGGATACATGAAATAAAGCCAAAGACCTTCTAAGCCGTCATACGCACCCTGAAAGTACGAAGCCCCTACACGAAAGTAGCTTTAAACCTATAAACGCCCCTGACCCCACGAAAGCTAAGAAACAAACTGGGATTAGATACCCCACTATGCTTAGCCTTAAACCCAGATGCATCCCTACTCTCGCATCCGCCAGGGTACTACAAGCACAGCTTAAAACCCAAAGGACTTGGCGGTGCCTCAGACCCACCTAGAGGAGCCTG
>JANZLE010000024.1:2302770-2318442 GCA_026413485.1 Osteogeneiosus militaris
TCCACATCATTGCATTCCGTTTTTCTTTATAATTTGTACTTTGTCCCAACTTTTTTGGAATCGGGGTTGTATTTTTATTTTTGTCTATTGCATTGCCTGTTTGCACCGTGGGTCAGAAAGGACTGACATTTCATCTGTGCTGTATGTCGAGCATGTATAGCATATTTGACAATAAAATTGACTTGACTTGACATAATCAAAAGATTGCAGTAATTCCTTTCATCTTCAGAATTCTGAAGATTTTTTATGTGTGATAAAATTCATTATGTGTATTCCTTTATCTAATGGTCTAACGTGTGTGCCTTTAACACAAAATGTTATTGTGGAAATTTTGTTAAGAAAGAAAAATGACAGTGTGGGTGCGAAATGCTTTTTTTTTTTAATAACTCAAATCACTTTTGTGGACTGTAAGCCCATCATAGTTCACTGATCTGCTGTAATGATCAGTCTGCTATTTCTCTCTTTCTTTGGCTGCATATCTTTTGGTCTCTTTTTCTCAATCTCGATTTGTCTCTCTCTCTCTCCCGTTTGGAATATGATGACGATAATGACAATGATGACGACGGCAATGACGAAGATAATGAAGATGAATAGAATGAAAGTGAAATGCTATGATAGTCATCATAATCCGTAAGCACCCAGCTATTCCATATGCTTTATTCTCATATCTGATATTATATGAAGCTCCAGTCACAGTGAGAATAAGTACATAAAGCCACTTAAGCCATTGTAATTAAAGTCAGCCTAAATAAGCTCAGCCATAATAAAAGCTGAGAGAACAGAGTGACACAGTCTTCAACAACATGAACTGCACTTGCAGACACCAGTGTCTTAAAATAGCTTGTATATACAGTACTCTGTGTACTTTCTGTGTCTCCAGGCAACTGTGTGTTGTATAGAGGGAGGGGGAGAGGTTGAAGTGGTACGCTTGTGAGGTTGGCATATGACAGGCTGTGTCTTCGTGTGTGCATGATGAGTTTAAAGCAGTGAAAGCATTAAATTAAAAGCTCATCTTTTACACGTCTGATTGTGTCACCTGTCAAGTTGCATCGTCTCTCTATCTGTATCGAGAAAGTGTCAAGGTGCAAGTGAGAAAACTGAGAGTGAGAGGGTGTGCTTGAATAATGTACTGTAATAAAAGAAAAAAAAATGTTCTCGGGTTACAAAAAAGAGTGAAACAGTAACTTTTATCAAGGGTGGAAAATATTTGAGTAATTGCACTTTGTTACTAGACATAATTTTGGAAGATTTGTACATTTGGTTCAGAGTCAAGGTGTGCATCGGGACGAGGATCCTATGGGATGCAAAAGTGGCATGAAGAGAAGGTTTTTAGCTCATTTGGCCATAGGCCAGGCTGGATGAGCTTATGCGATCATGCGTCGTCTGTCGTCTGTCCACAAGTTACAAAAATCACTACTCCTCCAACAGGATTGATCAGATTTCGATCAAACTTGCATACAATGTTCCCCACATGGGTGTGCATAAAAGCTGTCTCGATGATGGCTCCATCTGTCATATTTGTGATTTTCTGGGCATCTGACATTTTTGGGTGACTTGTCACATTAAACGCTACTATTTGTAAACTGCTGGGATATTTTCACTGAAACTCACCCAGAAGACTCTAAAGACATATTCCAATAAGAGTTGTTCACCAGGTGGTGCCACCTACCATGAATGAGGCTACACAGGGGCTACATGCAATTTCACAAAAATCGCTGCTCCTCCTACAGGATTGATCAGATTTTGATCAAACTCATAGAGAATGTTCCCCAGGTTGGTGTGTATAAAAGTTGCCAAGACGGTGGTGCCACCTGTAATATTTAACATTTTATAGGCATTTGAAAATTTTGGGTGACTTGTCACACCAAACACTACTGTTTGTAAACTGCTTGGATGTTTTCACTGAAACTCATGCAGAAGACTCTAAAGACATACCAACAAGAGTTGGTCACCAGGAGGCGCCACCTGCCATGGATGCAGCTACACAGGGGTCATATGCAATTTCACAAAAATTGTTACACCTCCCAGAGGCTTGATCAGATTTCAAACTCAAATTTGAAATATTCTTTAAAATGTGTTGTATCTAGTCATATCTGATTTTGCTCTTAAAGGGTGCCAATAATCGTGGAGTCCACTGTATTTTCACAGCACTTGGATGGTGATTGGACAGGACTCTGGATAACTGGAGAAGTGAAAGCAGAAGTGTGAGAATGCTGTACAGTTAAGAAGGTAAAATTCTGTATTTCTGTTGTGAATGAACTGATCGATGAAATGAAGGCGTGTCCTGGTGCTGTACGGTCCAGGTGATGTTTGCGTGTGTTGTAAATGAAGGCGTGTCCTGGTACTGTACGGTCCGAGTGATGATGTGCTCCAGTGGGGCTGTGCATGAACATATTTGTGAATCAGTGGTGTGTGAATTATTAATTGATTTTATTTTAGTTTCTGGGAAGAGGCTGCTGCTTGACATCGTTGTCTCGGCGACTCGGCTGCTGGGCTGTGACTCATGCTGTAACATCAACCCTGAGGAGCACTTCACACATATTAAACTTTTCTAAACGGAGATCAGACCTTTTGTCAGACTCCATTCCTCACATAAAACTCTCTCATTGTCTAAAGTGAGCTTTAAATCTGGTGTAGTGAGCGATGGGTCAGTGCCTGCTCTCCCTCTACTGTACAGGAAATGACCAACTGACACAAAGACTGCAGTCTGAAAGCCGTCACAGCTCTCTGACTCATCTTTCATCATGAGCAGACAATGGGAAAAGAAAAATGTGTCTGTATCAGAGCGCATAAGAACCTGCAACAGGAAGATATTACGAGGTGAACGGTCACTTTTTTAGTGGGGTCTCAGGATCAGTGGCTGAAATGACAGGAGTCACAGCATAAATGACCTGTGGGACACCAAATATTCAAGTCAAGTCAAAGAGTCCCATATACGTTTTTGTACGTATGTTGGGGAGTGCCTGTTAGACAGCACACTCTGTCTAGGCCATTGGCATGGTGAGGTAGGGTGGCCAATTCCTTTCCTCACCACCTTTAACTTCCCCAGTGTTTCCACCAGGTCCCCATTCACTGCTGGGTGGACAGGAGGTGAGCCCCAGATCACCGTCTGAGGCAAGGCTCGAACCAGGGACCATTCGCTTGGCCACTTCGCCTCGATATAAGTGACACAAAACCTAAATTAATGATGGATTATACACTCACTGAGCACTTTATTAAAAACACCTATTCGCCTACACATTCATGCAATTATCTAATCAGCTAATCAGGTAGAAGCAGTGCAATGCAAAAAATCATGCAGATACAGACCAGCAGCTTTGGATAATGTTCATATCAACCATAAGAATGGGGAAAAAATGTGATCTCAGTGATTTTGACTGTGGCATGATTGTTGATGACAGATGAGTGAGTGTGAATATTTAAATAACTGCTGATCTCCTGGGATTTTCATATACAAGATTTTACTCAGAGTGGTGCAATAAAGAAAAAACATCAGTTCTGCGGATGGAAGCACCTTGTTGATAAGAGGTCAATGCAGAATGGCCAGACTGCACTGAGCTGACAGAAAGGCTACAGTCACTCAGATAAGCATTCTGTACAACTGTGGTAAGCAGAAAAGCATCTCAGGAAACACAACATGTCAGAACTTGAGGCAGATGGGCTACAACAACAGATGACCATATCAGGTGCTATTTCTTTCAGTCTAGAACAGAAAGTTGAGGCTGCAGTAGATACAGACTCACCAAAACTGAGCAGCTCAGGACTGAAAAAAATATAGCCTGGTCTTATGAATCTCGATTTCTGCTGAGGCACACGGATAGTAAAGCCAGAATCTGGCACCAAAAGCATGAATCCATGGACTCAACCTGCCTCATATCAACAGTCCAGGCTGGTAGAGGTGGTGTAATGGTGTGGGGAATGTTTTCTTTGCACACTTTGGGCCTGTTAATGGTATCGGTGTACCACCTATACTGGTCTACCACCGGTATTGGTGTACGCTGGTATCGGTATACCCCAGTATTGGTCTACCCCAGTATCAGTATCAGTATCGGTATACCCCAGTATCGGTTTACCCCGGTATCTGTGTACCACCGGTATCGGTCTACGCTGGTATCGGTCTACCCCGGTATCGGTCTTGGTATCGATACCCCGGTATCGGTCTACCCCAGTAACGGTGTACCCCAGTATTGGTATCGGGATCGGTCAACCCCGGTATCGGTGTACCGCTGGTATCGGTTTACCCCGGTATTGGTCTACCCCAGTATCGGTATCGGTATACCACCGGTATCGGTCTATCCCGGTATCAGTATCGGTCAACCCCGGTATCAGTGTATCTCCAGTATCGGTCTACCCCAGTATCAGTATCGGTATCGGTGTACCGCTGGTATCGGTGTACTGCCGGTATCGGTATACCCCGGTAGCGGTGTACCCCGGTATCGCTCTACCCCGGTATCGGTCTACCGCCAGTATCGGGGTACCGATATCGCTGGTATCGGTCTACCGCCGGTATCAGTCTATCTCGGTATCGGTGTACCCCTGTATCGGTGTACCGCCGGTATCGGTCTACCCCGGTATTGGTGTACTGCCGGTATCGGGGTACCGATATCGCTGGTATCGGTCTACCACGGTATCGGTGTACCCCTGTATTGGTGTACCGCCGGTATCGGTCTACCCTGGTATCGGTGTACTGCCGGTATCGGGGTACCGATATCACTGGTATCGGTCTACCACAGGTATCAGTCTACCTTAGTATCGGTGTACCCCTGTATCGGTGTACCACTGGTATCGGTCTACCCCGGTATCAGTGTACTGCCGGTATCGGTCTACCCCAGTATCGGTGTACTGCCGGTATCGGTCTACCCCAGTATCGGTCTACCCCGGTATCGGGAATCGGTATCGGTTTATCAGTATTGGTCTACCTTGGTATCGGGTATCGGTATCGGTCTACCTCGGTATCGGTATTGGTGTACCACCGGTATCATATAACATATATAACATATCTTTGTTAAAATTGTTTGTTATTTTGCTTATGATTGTCTTACTACATATTGCTGAATCAAGATGTAATTTGCTGACTTAGCACAAGACACACATTCATGTGTTAGGAATTTATGATTTTAATATGTTAGCTTTTTCATCTTTTAGCTTTTAGATTCTTTAAACTATTCCTGCATTTCTGATGTACTGTAATTGACCTTCTTTGACTAAGACTTTGTAGACTAGATATATTATCTGTGTTTAAAAATTCCATCACCATCTTGGGTGCATAGTGCCCTGACCTGACCTTTTTAAATCTGTTTGTACCTTGCTATATCATCAAAAATATGTCATTATGTTATGAACAATGATGTAATTAAAATGTGACCTGCTCTCACACACACACACACACACACACACACACACACACACACACACACACTAGAGACAGATATCAAAATGATGTCACTCACACCCCGCCATATGCACATACACACATAGATACCAAACAGTGATGTCATTTATAACAGATAATATCCACATATAATAACCCTCTGGATTCCTGTCCAATTGGGGAACTTGCAAATAAAGATGTGAACTACATTGGGGTTCCTGTCTTTCTTTGCGAATGACCTCCAGACGTTTGGGTGACACGAGGGCATCGGTGGTCTCGAGAACTAAGTTGACCCTTCTAACTGGGTTTTTGAACCTAATATTTAGCAAGTTTGACTCTATATTTGTAGTTGCTAGTGCTTCTGAAGATAAACAAAACAGTTGGTCCTTTACATCAATTTGGAAAGGATTCATGAATCCCCCAAATGCAGCAAGAAGGGACTGGACATCATTTTCTGACATTGAAATTTGTGACTTTCTCATCTCTTTGTATGTGTCGATCTCTGAAGATGTCATATCTGCCAATTCGTAGGCTGCCTACATGAAAGTAGCTCTGGTATGACGTGTAATACACCATTTGTTGTAAACAGCAGGATTTCTGCCAAAGCCAATAATACCACAGTGTGACTTTGCATGTCTGTTGATAGTTTCCTCAATTGTGAGGTCTACTGGATTCCTTGAAGAAGGAACATCAGATTGACAAACACTAAATCCATTTATTGTAAGCAAGTCCTCAGCCCCAGGATGAGTGTGTGATAGATTTTTGCCTGTACAACAGAGGGGCACAGCTAAGGGAATTTGGACCGGGAGATAAAGTCGTCATTTTACTGTCCACTTCAAGGTCAAAATTGCCTGCCAAGTAGCAAGGGCCCTTGAAGTCACACAGTGAATTGGGGAGGTCGACTATGAGGTCAAGCATCCAGATGGGGTGACGTGTCAAATTTACCACCTCAATCTCCTAAAACCATGGAGAGAGGGGGTTCCTGTGGCTCTGGCAATGGGAGTTCTGGAGAGGGTGGAGCTGGCACTAGAGGTAAGTCTAAAAAGTGCAGCCCAATCCACCCTGGTCCCCTATGGAGACCACCTTTCACTGTCCCAGAGAGCACAGGTCATTAGGTTGCAGGAGGAGTTCGATGTGTTCTCACCCCTCCCTGGTTGCACGGACCTCATAGAACACCACATTGAGACTCTCCCAGTGGTGGTGGTGTGCAGCTGCTCATAGTGGCTGCCCGAGCACAAAAAACAATGTAGTTCGGGATGAAAGAACTCCAGGCACTGACTTCATAGAACACCACATTGAGACTCTCCCAGTGGTGGTGGTGCGCAGCTGCCCATAGTGGCTCCCTGAGCACAAAAAACAAACAATGTAGTTCGGGATGAAAGAACTCCAGGCTGTGCTGAAAATGGGGGTAACTGAGGAGTCACACAGTGACTAGAGCAGCCTGGTGGTCTTGGTTCCCAAGGCCGACAGGTTGGTCTGGTTCTGTGTAGACTATAGAAAAGTCAATATGGTGTCTCAATTTGATGCATATCTGATGCTTCGCATTGATGAACTACTCGATCAGTTAGGCAGAGCTCGCTTTTACTTGACACTGGATTTAACGAAGGAAATATTGACAAATCCCCTTGACTCCATTATCCTGGGAAAAAAAGGCCTTTTCCACTCTGTTCAGTTTACACCAGTTTGTCACTCTTTCTTTTGGGTTGTTTGGGGCCCCTGCAACATTTCAGCTTCTAATGGACTGAATTCTCCATCCCCACAATGCGTATGCGGCGGCCTACTTAGATTATATCATTTATAGTAATGATTGAGAGTGGCATATACATCTCAGGGTGGTCCTGAAGTCGCGGAGGCACGCGGGGCTCACGGCAAACCTGAAGAACCTGAACAAGTAAAACCTGACGGGCAAACCTGAAGAACCTGATGGCAGGTAACCCCCCAGGGCTGTGTTCTGAGCCCCCTGCTGTACTCTCTATACATGCACAACTATGTAGCCTCATCAGACTCCACCACCATTGTCAAGTTTGCTGACAACACTATAGTGGTAAGCCTGATCTCAGATAACAGTGAGGAGGCCTCCCTGGAGGAGGTCAAAACCTAGAGAACTGGTGCCAGGACAACATCCTCCTCCTAAATGACAAAGGAGCTGATCGTGGACTAATGCATAAAGCAGGAGAGGAACTACAAGTCCTTCTACATCAATGGGACCCCAGTGGAGACAGTGGATAGTTTTTGGGACCTGGGTGTTCACATCGCACAAGACCTGTCATGATCATGCCACATCAGTGTCCTGGTTAAGAAGGCCCATCAGTGTCCGTTCCATCCAAGATACCTCAGAGACTTCTGTGTTCTACCGAGGGTGCTGAGGAACTTTTACTCCTGCACCATCAAGAACATCCTGATGGGAAATATCCCCACCTGGTTTGGGAACAGCACCAAGCAGAACAGACAAGCTCTCCAGGGAGTGGTGGGATCAGCCGAGTGCATCATCCACACCGAGCTCCTTGGCCTGCAGTCTATCTACACCAAGTGGTGCCTGACCAAAGCCAGGAAGATAATGAAGGATCTCAGCCATCCCAACTATGAACTATGAAAGCCAGGTCTCTCATCTGGCTTTGCTGTTATGTGTCAGCAGCATAACGGTGGAAGCTTACAAATAATATTACTCAGAGGTAATGTTTATTAAGAAAAAGGCAGGGGGCCTAACACAGAACCTTTTGGAACACCAAACTTTACCTTAGTATACATAGAAAAATAACCATTTACATCAAGAAACTGATCACAATCAGTTAAATCCTGTATGACCAGAGCCAGGAGACAGCCATTTGCTTGACTCTCACAACATTTTCTAATCTATTCAGGAGAATGGAATGATCACGAGTCTCAAAGGCTGCACTAAGGTCAAGCAATACAAGCAAAGAGACACAGTCTTGATCAGAGCCCAATGGTTGGTCATTTACTACTTTAACCAATGCTATCTCAGTGCTATGATGATGTCTAAATCCTGACTGATACTGTGCCGTCTTTGGTATAACATCTCTATACACCGACAGCCAGCTAAACTCTCTCCAAAACATAAAAACTCTGAAGACCGTTTTCTGACGTCCACAGGTTTATTGACGTGCAAGGAAAGTGTGAAACATACAAAACATAGCCTAATCAGTGCTATGCTAAGTCTGATTACGTGACCGTAATCTCATAAACTTGAATCTCATTCATGAATAAACATTAGGTTTACAAAGCACAAAGTGTCTTATCTTCATTCCACTTAAACTTAAGCTTCTAAGTACACCAACTGCGCTAGCAAGTTCATGCATTGCATATCCTCATTTAACCCGTGACATAGCAGCGTATACTTAGCATTAGCAAATCCGTATTCAAGATATCAAACTCCGTGTAAAATGACACTAAAGTCAAACTAAGTATGCATGACGGTAGATAAAGATTAGAACAGTAAATACATACCTACGATACTGCCTTGTGCATAAGACATGAACAATACAGCTGGAGAATAGCTTAAACAGGAGGAAGTTCACACACACACACACGTGTGAGTCTTGCTTAACGTGTTTACAATTTCTAAACTACGGATGCTGCCATAAGACAAATAGCGCATAGGAAATTAAAGTGACCATACGGAATGGAGAAAAATCAGAGAAAAGCTTATGCACTGTTCATGAAACATAAAATTGATATTTAGTGACTTGTGCAAAGTTTGTATTTTTATGTAACCTTTGACCCATTCATCCTTTTACCTTACTTAATTTTTATAACAAAACACTCCCCGCCTGACGTGAATACACGTCACTCAATAAACAGTCCATGTTCACCATTTACTTTTATCTGGAGACAAAAGAAGCATGAACTCATTGATTGGTCTAAGGAAAACAGAAGTCCCTTCTGGTTTGATGATCTTCACTTCAACCTGGCACACATCTTTGCTAGGGAAAGTCTGCATTACCAGTCCAAGAGGCCATTCATTTCTTGGTGCATGGCTGTTCCTGAGCAGAACAACACTTCCTGGCTGAGTGTTTGGATGTGAGGACTGCCATTTCTTGTAGGCCTGAAGTGTAGGGAGGAACTGCTTCCTCCAACAGTCCCAGAAGGTGTTGGACAGGTGTTGGACAGCCTATCGCCACTGGGACTTGTAGA
This sequence comes from Osteogeneiosus militaris, assembly GCA_026413485.1. Lineage (NCBI taxonomy): Eukaryota > Metazoa > Chordata > Actinopteri > Siluriformes > Ariidae > Osteogeneiosus > Osteogeneiosus militaris. The sequence goes on from JANZLE010000024.1 coordinate 2,312,294, forward strand.
GGTATGCAACTCCAAACTCACCAGCAGGAGCAGGAATGATGTTCGACTTCTGCATGAGCAGGGCAGCTGGTGTGAGTATGAAGGAGTCGTCAGGGTCAGTTGTCACAGGAACAAGTGGCCTGGCATTTATGATCACCACCACTTCTGCCATGAAGGTCACCAGTACTTCATGGGTGAGCTTGTCCTTCACCTTGAAACATTGAGTCCAGAAATCTCCTAGCAAGTCCGATCATTCTTTCCCATGATCCACCACAATGCAATGCATCTGGAGGATTAAATGTCCAAGTACAGCCTTGGTCTGAGAGGTAAGTTTTCACAGCTGTGCTCTCAATGTTTGACGGTATCTTCAATTCTCTGCAGGCACCTACAAAGTTCGTGCCACGGTCTGAACGCAGGTGCTCGACTGGCCCATGCACAGAGAGGAAATGATGCAATGCATTGATGAAGCTGGATGTGTCAAAGGATTCTATGACTTCAATGTGCACAGCTCTTATGCTCATGCACGTAAAGATCACTGCCCACCTTTTACTTTGTGCAAAGCCACCTCTAGTCTTGCATGAGAAGACATTCCAAGGGCCAAACACATCTAACTCGACATTTGTGAATGGGGGGTCTGTTGACAGATGATCAGCTGGGAGGTTAGCCATTTTCTGGACACTGAGTGGAGCTCTGAGCCTTCTGCAGATTACACACTGGTGGATGATGATGCTCACTTTTCTCTTCATACCAACTATCCAGAGGCCAGCTGCACTGACCGCCCCCTCTGTATAGTGACGGCCTTGATGGTGGGTTTGCTCGTGGTGGTGTCCAATGAGTAGAGCTGCGATGTGATGTTGGCCAGGGATAATCAAAGGAATCTTTTCATACTGTTCCAGGCTTGAATGCTGGAGATGGCCTCCGACTCTTAGAAGGCCCTTAGAGTCGACAAAGATATCCAGATTTCTGAGAGGACTTGTTTTTGGCATCTTCTTTTGCTTTTGAATGCACTTTATCTCTTGGCTGTAGACTTCCTGTTGTACTGCTTGGATGATCACAGCTGAAGCTTTGTTGCATTCTTCAACAGTAAATTCAGCTTTGCAGTAATGGGCTTACATGAGCTCTTCTCTTCTGGAGTTGTCTTGAAATGGCAGGCTATGTGAATGAGATGAGTGACTGCTTATGTTAGTGACTTCCAAGTAGAAAATTTAGCAAAGCGCTGAGAACCAAGCTGCTCAGATGAGGCTGCAGTGCTTAAGGCAGACACTAGAGGTCGGCTGTCTGGGTCTGTGCTTGGGTCAACAAGGTCATAAGTGCTCTCAGAGGTGCCGGGTTCTGGTCTGGACAGGAATTCTGGCCCACTTAGCCAATTGGTGTTCTTCAGGTGACCTGCGCATACAGACCGCGTTGCATGATCTGCAGGGTTCTGGTGAGTTGGCACATAGCACCACTGATCTGGATGGGAGGATCCTCGGATGCGTAACACACTGTTGCTGACATAGAAACGTCTGGTCTCATTGTAAATATAGCCTAAGACCACCTTGCTGTCTGAGAAGTAGCTTACAGCATTGATTTGAAGATCTAGTTCTGCTGAGACCAGGTCTGCTAACTCTGAGCACTGCTGTGCAAAATTCATGTCTTGGCACAGTGTGCTCAGGGCAAGCTTGGCTTTTCCCATTACAAATCCAATCTGCTTGTTCCCATCAGCATCTGTGACTTTCAGGTAGGACACTGCAACAATGGCTTTAACAGATGCGTCACAGAAAATACACAATTCTCTTATCGCAGCTGTCGATGGTGACGTTTCAGTGTAGCGCCTGGGAATTGAAAGCTCAGACAGCTTAGACAGGGAAGCTCTCCACGACATCCAGGCGTCCTCCATGGCTTGAGGTAGCAGGGTATCCCAGTCACCATTCTCCACAGTGAGTTCCTGCAGGATAGCTTTCCCTTGGATAGTGACAGGTGTGACAAACCCAAGCGGGTCATCGAGGCTATTAATAGTGGACAAGACGCCCCATCGGGTGTACGGCTTTATCTCGTCGGAGATGCTGAACACGAAGCAGTCTGTCTGGAGGTTCCAAGTGAGTCCAAGGCTGCGCTGCAGTGGCACTGTGTCTGCGTCAAGGTCTTTGAGGTCACTTGCATGATCGCTGGCTGGAAACGCATCCATCACCTCTTTGTTGTTGGCTGTGATCTTGTGCAGTCTCAGATTTGACTTGGAGAGTACATCCTGTGTGTTTCTTAGTAGGCTGATGGCAGCTTCGACAGTGAGCAGGTACTTTAGCCCATCATCAACGTAGAAGTCACGCATCACAAAGTCTTTTACATCTGGGTCGACGTGCAGCTCGCTGGCTTGGACGGACTTGTGAAGGCCATGGATAGCCACTGCTGGTGAGGGGCTGTTGCCAAAGACATGTACCCTCATTCGATAGTCCACTATGGCCTTGGAGAGATCATTGTCTTGGAACCAAAGGAAGCGTAAGAAGTTGCGATCTTCTTCGCTCACCAGAAAACAATAGAACATCTGTTCTATGTCGGCTGTGAAGGCGATAGCTTCTTTTCTGAAGCGAATCAATACTCCCAGCAGCGTGTTGTTTAGATCAGGCCCAGTTAATAGCACATCGTTGAGTGACACACCATTGTATTGAGCGCTGGAATCGAACACCACACGTATTTTCTTGGGTTTCTTTGGGTGGTACACTCCAAATGTTGGCAAGTACCATCGTTCCTCATTCTCGCTGAGAGGTGGGGCTAACTTGGCATGGCCATTCTTTAGCATCTTTTCCACGAAGCTGAGAAAGTGATCTTTCATTTCTGTCTTCTTCTCAAGGTTGCGTTTTAGAGATAGGAGGCGCTTCATCGCTTGCGGCCTGTTGTCTGTGAGCCGTGGGCGTGGACTCTTAAAGGGCAACGGTGCCACCCAGCTCCCATTAGAGTTTTTACGTAGCCCTTCATCCATTATCTTCATGAATGTGGCGTCTTGAATGGAAGGAGCCACCTGGTTGTCATCCTTGGTCCGCCTGAACACGGTACACCCCAGGTGGTCAGGTTTGCAGGGAAACTGGTCATTACGACATGTCAGAGGATGATTTATTGCCTGTACATCACTGAGTCTCTCCTTAACATGAAACACGTTGGGACATGGAGCAAAGAGAGTGGGACGTTTCACATCTGTGATGTTCGTGTGGAATGTGCAGATTGTCAGCGGTTTGTGGACATTACCTAAGCACACATTACCAACAATGACCCAGCCCAAGTCCAATTTCTGTGCGTAGGGTTGGTTGTGAGAGCCATTGACCTGTTCATGAACCTTATGCAGTCTGATAATGTCTCGACCTAGGAGAAGCATAATGGGAGCTTGCGGGTCAATGTCAGGGATGAGGTGTGCGACTGACCTTAGATGAGGATGATGGAGAGCCACTTTGCGGAGTAGGAATTTCTTCTCTGTTATTTGGAATATCATTGCACTCGATGAGGCTTGGCAATAGGATGTGGAGACTTCCGTCCAAAGATTCTACTTCATAGTCGCTGGCTCTCCTGCCTGTAGATTCCTTCACTCCAGCACATGTTCTCAGAGTGTACGGAGCAGTTGGGCTTTCATCGCTGAGCATTTCAAAGAACTGAGAGCGAACCAGTGACCTATTGCTCTGCTCGTCCAATATTGCGTACAGCTTCACTGCATTTTCTCTGTGGCCAGCTGGATACACTCTAACGAGACAAATCTTGGAGCAAGAGCGGTCTGATAACTCACCACCGCAGACTTCTGTACATTTGTTCGTGACCTGTGATGGTGGCGAAATTTCTCTCTCCTCGCCGCCGTGCTCAGGAGCGGGGGCTGCCTCTTGGATCCACGGTGCGTGTCCAGGGTGAAGTGCTGTGCTGTGTTTTTCACTTTTACAGTCGTCACACCGAAAGTTGACCTTGCAGTTCTTTGCTATGTGAGATGAAGAAGAGCAACATTTTAAAGCACACGTTGTTTTCTCTGAGAAGTGTTTTGCGCTCCTCGATGGGCTTTTGTCTGAATGCCCGACACTTGCGCAGAGGATGAGGCTTTTTGTGTAACATACATGGCTTGCTGTAGTCATCTGATCTTGTTGGGGGCTCCCCAGTGTAGGACGTCGTTACAGGAGACACCTCCATTTTGTGGACGGCAACAGAGACCTTGTCAGGCTTCCAAGGGGCTTTCTCAGTCTTAGCAGCGGTGTCCGAGAGCGTGATTAAGTTGAAACTTGGATCACTCATCATGCGAGCCTGTTGGGTGACAAAATCAACGAAATGGGCAAAGGGAGGACACCCGTTCCTGCTGCTTGTAGTTCGCACCAGCTGATATCCACTTCTCCTGGAGGCGAGGCGGGAGCTTCTGAACTATTGGATTGACGCCTCTCGCAGTATCCAAGAAGGAGAGACCAGGCAGGTCACCCTCCGCTTTGCAGACTGATGCTCCATTAGTAGATCGCCCAGTTTCGTTAGCTTGACTCCATCTCACCTGGTTATCTTGGGAAAGCTGTCGATGCATTTGAACTGGGCATTTTCTATAGCTTCAGCAGATCCGTATGTGAATTCGAGCCTGTCCCATGCCATAGCCAGTCCTGCTTCTGGGCGATGAATGTGTATTGCCCTTATCTGTTCAACTTGTTCTGCTGACTCTTTCCCAAGCCACTTAAGCAGAAGGTCCACTTCCTCACTTGGCGTCAGATTTAAGTCACTGGTTGCCACCTGGAAAGAACGTCTCCATGCTCTGTATGTTTGAGGTTTGTCATTAAACTGGAGTAATCCTGTAGCTACCAGCTCACAGCAGGCAAGATATCTTACAAAGTCATTCATGTATGAGCGTTCACTATTGTAGTTTGGTGATATAGGATCATGTGGAGGGTGTGAGCTGCTATTATTATTATTTGGCTGGATAGTATGATGTGAAGGATTGGCGTTAGCTTTAAGATGTGGGGGCAGTGGCGCAGACCCCATCATTGTGTCACCATTATTACTCAACTGCCCTTCTGGCTCCCTTTCTCTCAGTTGATCAATCACATATTGTTCTGTGTGCTTTGAGGCCACCAAGGGAACAGAGTCTGTGTTCAGGTCATGAATGTGTGACTCACTATTGAGTAACTCTCTGGCATCTACAGCAGCTTCCAGTACTTCTGCTTCAGCAATGGCAGCAGCTGCTTCTTTTTTGTGCTTAAGTACCTCCATAGATGCTTCCAACATAGCTTTTTCTAACTTCAAATTAATCTCTTCTTCAGCATAGACCAGACGTGCTTTAGCTGCTTCGGCTTTTGCTCTTGCTTTGGTTGCTGCTGACCCTGTTGATGATGCACTGGATCGTATGGAGCACCGCGCCTGGGAGCGTGTCCTTAGCGATACATTGTGGAGGCATTCATCTGAAAGAGCTGGCTCCACGGTGCCCTTTGTCCACACAGCACACGCTAATTCTTTCTTGCTCATCTTCTAATGGTTGCGGATGATGAGTTGTTAGCCTGTACTGAGTTTTCTTGTTTGCTTGATAGCCGTTGTTTCACTGTGCCATCTTCGGTATAACTTTAAATACACTGACAGCCAGCTAAACTCTTCCCAAACATCAAAGACTCTGAAGACTGTTCTCGCTGTCCACAGGTTTATTGATGTACTGGAAAGTGTGAAACTGGAACATACAAAGATTGCCTAATCAGTGCTAAGTCTGGTAATCTCAAACTAAATATGGTATGAATAAACATTTACATTTGTAGAACATGGAATGTCACAATCATTTAACTCAAACACTGCTAAGTTTGTGCATAGTGTTACCTCATACTACCTGTGAGCTTAGCAATCGCACTACTTAATACAACCTGTGAGCTAGCAATCAACATGTTCTACCGTTAGCAAATCTCCACCTAAATGGCGCAAAATCAAAGGAACAAAGGAAGCATAACTCAAAAATAAGAAGTAAAACAGATACATACCAATGATGCTACCTTTGGCGTTAAAGAATGAACAATACAGCTGCACATTATACAACAGGAGGACGTTCATGAAACACATTAACTTCTCATCATGTTTGCCTTACATTTCCTGACTACGGAAGCTGCATCAGCCCAAAATAGCGCATGGTTAATCAGAGTCCATATACTGAATGGAGATAAACATGAGAATTCTTGTACCTATATAGGAACATCACAAATGAAATTTAGTAC